>SEYY01015479.1:0-20000 GCA_009176605.1 Armadillidium nasatum | reverse complement strand
AGGACGTACCTCCAAGACTAAGTATAGCGTTCAAAGAGTCGAGAAATGAGACTGTTAAGAATGACGTTCACAAGAGTCCTCAGTGGAAGAGGTATGCGAGTGGAAATTTCACAATTGTTGTATTTGTTGTACAAGAGATAATTATTAAACAGAACAATCCTTAAACGTGACGGGTAAAAAATGACTGAAGAGCGTTAATGAAATTGAGACAGCCTAATTATTTATGGTAATTGATAATAATAAAATCAATGATAATAATAATAACGATTTCTAGATAAAAATAATAATAATAATAATAATAAAAATAATAGCGATAGCTAACCTTTAATAATAATAATAATAATAATAATAATAATAATAATAATAAATAAATAAAATAATAATAATATTTTTCTTTTGTAAATGATCCCTTTTTTAGCTTAGAAACGGATACTCTTAATTTAATTTAAAAAATCTCGAAAAACTTTAAAATTCCAGTCTCATATATATATATATATATATATATATATATATATATAATATATATATATATATATATATATATATATATATATATATATATATATATATATATATATATATATATATATATATATATATATATATATATGCAAAACACGCTTTTTTAATCTTTTTTTTTTCATTATTACTAAAGTTTCTCTTCTCTTCTTTCTCTTTTTAAATATACTATACATGCTTAAACATAAATCTTTTTATGTCGTTATATGCTCAATTCAATGTAAAAAAAATGCATTAAAGTCTCGATTACGATGGGCGAGTTTACAATCCAGTGAGTAGCAAGTAAACTCGCCCAGTATAATATGCATGAACGAGTAAAGTAGCTAACTCGTTACTCGTTGCTGAAAAGTTGAGAACCCGACCACTTTACAATCTACTTGCTGGCTTGTAAACTCTCTCAGGATAATGGACGACTCGCTCACAAGACTACCAAGAGGTACAAACAATGAATTAAAAAATAAATAAACAGAATAAATACTGAGTGTGAAGAGACTAAGCTGATAATTTAATTTGAAATAGAATGTCTAAATGTTTGAACATATTTTGGGACACACTTTTCATGTTAATATTTAAATATTCTGTATTTTCAATGCTTTTATAGCAAAGAATATTTTTCATATATTTCCAAAAATTTAATATTCTGCTTCCACCTTGCATTAAATCGAATTAAAATGTTGCTGAATACTCAATCTTTGAGGTTTCAAAAACGTAAAAGAAAATTCAAAATACTTGCGTTTCTTTTAATTGTTAAAACTCGTATTTTTATTTATCAAGTGATAAAAAATAAAGAATAAATAAATATTAAAAGAGTAACGACAAAAATAGTCTTAAAATTGAGAAAGTGAAAATGCATTGCAAAAATTGTCCTAACGAATCGTTGGGACAAGTGGTAAAAAATGTCACAACAAATTTTTTCAGTTATTTTCATATTAGAAAATAAATCGGTGAAGTGACTTTCTTATGCTTAATAATAATGATAATAATAATATTTTTGCTTTTGCAAATAATCCCTTTTTGGTTTAGAAACGGATACTCTTAATTTAATTTAAAAAATTTCTTAAAACTTTTTTGCCACTTGTCCCAATGAAAAGTTAGAACAATTTTTGCAGTGTCGCAACAGAACGTCGGTGAGAGTGTTGAAAGAATAAAATGGAGCACTAATCGTTATTAAAATATTTTCCCAAGGAATTCAAAAGCTAAATCAGGCAAGCGTTACTCGTATCTGTCGTCTATTTTGATATTTCAGTGTGGGAAAGATTGTGACGAGAAAAAAATCGCCTTTTGTAAACACTAAATTTTTTTAAAATAATTAATTAAAATAAGCATCTTATTTAACGAAAAGCATTTACAGTATTAACTCATCTATATTCAAAACAAATAGATTATAAGTAATATAAAATTTTATTACAGAATCTTGTAAAATTCTCTAAGCAAACTCTAGTGAAACGAGCAGACTCAAATTCACACGTATACAAATAAATATTCGTGTTATTGGAGCTTGAAAACCAGTCCAAGAAGTTAGATTTTGATACCTTAAAAAAAAACTACTTTACACAAGTACTTTTTAAAACATTTTCCCTAAGTGAAGTAAGTTTGACCATAAATAAAAAAATAAATAATAATAATAAGCGAAGAAAGTTTGACCATAATATATGTAAAAAAAAAATAATAATAATAATACTTTTTAAGCCTCAAAAAATATGGAAAGAAAAGATGGACATAAGATAAAGCGAAATTGACTTTAAAAACCTCTTCGAAATGGAGACAAATCAACGAAGCACGAAATGGTCGCAAATAAGATGTAAAATTTTTGCTTTTATTTCATCTTTAACATAATTTATTATTCTGTTGAGGAAAAGGTTTGCAAAAAATATGTGAATATATATATATATATATATATATATATATATATATATATATATATATATATATATATATATATATATATATATATATATATATATATATATATATATATATATATATATATATATATATATATATATATATATATAATAGCTATCTTCACCGCTCAAGGGCAAAGCCCTACTCAAGGAGGGGGTGTTAATATAATAAGAGAATAAAACTTACAATTCCCGTCTAACGCAAGTATCGTAGGTGAGCACAGACATGAATTTTAAAGGAAATGAGATTAAAATACAGAAGATGCAAAAGAATTCCACAAAACAGAAGTTACTGGAAAGTAAGAAGTACAACAATGTACAAACCTAGAGTTCCTTGTGTTGACACAAAATTCGTGTATAGACAATGCACCCTTTGTGCTGCGAGGAAGTAGTAAAGGTGAAGATTTACACACGAGTTGTCAGTTCCCATTAGTATTTAGAAAAGAGGCGAACCACCAACGTCACTTAGGAAAGATAAAGGGTCAAGTGAACTGGAGAGAGTGGAACATGCCTTTGACATGACCCTATCCAAAAGCCAGTTGTTGCCCGAGTCACCCCAGGTGTGAGAGCAGTACTACATACAAGGTCAGATAAGATCCTTGAATGATTGGAGTACCTTTGAAGAAGGAAA
The DNA here is from genome assembly GCA_009176605.1 of Armadillidium nasatum. NCBI lineage: Eukaryota > Metazoa > Arthropoda > Malacostraca > Isopoda > Armadillidiidae > Armadillidium > Armadillidium nasatum. Next base: position 16,946 of record SEYY01015479.1, on the reverse strand, counting down.
AAATTCTCTCTGCCTAAAAAGGACTTCTAGTTTCTTTAAGGCCGCCTTAGAAACCTTTGTGATATGAGGTTTCCAAGACTTTTTTTGTTTAAGTGAAGGTCATGGATGTTTATATGGTCAACGGGCAACAGGAGAGAAGAGAGAATCATAAAAAAAAATTGAAAGGTTAGGGTGTGTATTTGAGAAAATTTTTATAATTTTAGTTTTTAAATAGTTGAATTTCGCATGGTTGAAACGACCATACTGAGGAAATTCTATCCAAATCAGCTTTGCCCGTGAGTGATGGTGATATGTAAAAAATAGAAAAAGAATCGAAAAGCTTAAGACGAGAGGCAGATTTGAAATGAGTAGAAGAATATAAGATCAAGTCATCAGCCTACGAATGGATAAGGTTAAATGAGCAGTTGAACAGGTCATTAATGAGATGTAGAGATAGAGTAGATGACAAGACATAAGGAACCCTGAGGAACACAGCTATTAATAGGAAAGGAGGAAAAAATCTCTCCATTCACAACAGACGAAATGAAACGATTAGAAAGAAAGCTAGAAATACGTAAGTAGAGAGGAGGATGAAACTCAAAGGAGAGGAGCCTGCAAAGCAGTGACCCATGCTATACCTGGTCAAATGCCTTTGATATGCCAAGCGCCACCACATATGACTCCCCATAGTCCCTAAGGAAAGAAGACCATACATCCGTGAGATAGTAGACATTGTCGAAAGCCATACTGATGATCGGAAAGAAGGGAATGGGATTTCAAATGATCCAAGGAACGAGAGTTGAGAAGAGTGTCAAAGATCTCAGAAAGAATAAAAATGAGAGCTTCAAAGTGATAGTTAAAGGATCAGAGGTTTCTTTTTTTTCGAAATAGTTTGGACAAATGCGCGCGTTTCCAACACTGAGGTAAAAAAAACTACTATTGAGAGATGGAAGAGAAAAGTCGAAGAAGGGACGAAGCAAATTCAAACCCACATTCCCTTAAAACTCTGTGAGGAATTCCATCCGGACCACTTCCCTTCCTTACGTTCATAAATTTCAAAAGCCTATACACCTGAACAAATGAAATATCAAGTAAAGTTATGGGATATCTGAGAGGAGAAGAAGTAAGAGGACTGCCAGAGTCGTCCAGATCAAATTGGAGGAGAACAGGAGGCCAAAGAGATTAGTCTTTTCAATTGCAGAATTAGTAACAGAATCATCAGAGCGAATACGAGGGAGGAATGGAAAATTTATGGAAGTTGTTGAAGAGGTTTTTCTCAAGAAACCAGAAATATTTTTCAGCATGAGAATTAAGAAGGTTAGTGCACTTTCTTTTGATGAAAATCAACTTTGCTCATCAAAGAATCCCCTGCAAAGATTCCGAGCTGCATAAAAATTAACGAGAGTGATAAGGAGAACGAGAATTTTTCCACTCCCGATAAGTGAATGTCTTGAGCCTGAATGGTACGAGAGCGAGCACAATCGAACCATGGATTCTGAGGAGAGAAAGATTTAGAAGAAAAAGAAATGAACCTGTTCGTCAAATCAACGATTACCGTCCCCACCTTTTCGACAGGAACGGAAACGTCTTCAGAGAAAAAGCAGTCACTCCATTGATAGTTAGCGAAGAAACAGCGTAAATCTTCCTAGTCAGCCCGAATAAAGTGACAGAAGATTCGTTTGAGGCAAGTTGGGGCACTTAGAGGGAAAGAATGAAAATTAAAAGAAATAACGTTTCAGTCAGATTTAAATATAGGGGCGAAAACAACGTATTTAAAGAGAGAAGAACTAGTTTTGAAGCATAAGTCATGGAAGTTCAAGAACTGGTTTGGACGATCCGGAATGTATGTAAATTCTTTAATCAGTTGCTCCAGAACTTTGAGAATGCTGAATAATTCTGCCTCCTCCCCTCCTCGATCAGTATGAGAGAAACTGAACCATTCAGTGTTACATACAATAAAATCTCCTAAATACAGAACCTCAGTATTTAGGTAAGATGTACAATTCACGTGAGAAATGGTTAGATACTCAAAAAAGGTAGAAATACCTGTTCTATTGGAAGAACAAACAAAAGCACAATATATATATATATATATATATATATATATATATATATATATATATATATATATATATATATATATATATATATATATATATATATATATATATATATATATATATATATATATATATATATATATATATATATATATATATATATATATATATATATATATATATATATATATATATGCTAGCTTTGTACAAAGTGAAAATTTGAATTCAGACATTTAAATATTGTAAAAATTAAAGAAGAAAATTTTGGATCGACACAAAGTCTAGAACTGAATGCCGTGAACATTCAAGCGAGAATTCAGTATCGAAGTGAATGAGTTTGTTTATCGAAGGAGACAGCTCACATTGACACCTCTATTGTACAAGAAGGTCATGTATTATAATATACCTGATGACCAATTTTTAAAGATCTTAAAAGAATGTGCGGTGAGGTAAAGAAGAGCGATAAACTCCTCCTCTAAGGTGGATTATGAAGTTTAAGAACTATTAAGGAAGTAATAGATAATTAATTTGCATTGTAGTTCAAAATTATGATTCAAATCCGTCATTAAGATTTACTTCTTTATCCACCTTAGTGGGAAGGGTTTATCAAGGTGACTTCGTCTTCTATATATATATATATATATATATATATATATATATATATATATATATATATATATATATATATATATATATATATATATATATATATATATATATATATATATATATATATATATATATATATATATATATATATATATAAATAAGATTGTCTGCTTTTTTTTTTAATCTTCTTATATACAATTTACGTCATAAAGAATTTTAAAACTCTCCTTGAAAAACTTCACGAGGAACAAGAACGAGTTTTAATGCTTCTTGATGATAGAATCAAGAGGTACAACTTATCAAATATTAAAGGCAAAATATTTTTTTAAAAGAAAAATGAGGAACTTTCTCAAAGTTCTGCACTTGATTTATACTGAATGAAAATAGTAGTATAGGGACCGCTTTTGACGGGTGCCAGATTTAGCTACTTTTCAAAAATTCTGGCAACCTGTCCCTAACGGTTTTTTCTCCATTTGCGTGCAATCCTGCATTCTCAGGGACCTTCCTGACATTTTTTTTGTCGGTTCACGGACCCGTGCAGGCCCCCGGACCCCCGGACCCCCAATTTCGAGCCAATTTCAGACGGACTGAACCGCAAAGAAAATGGTCAGGAAAGAAAGTGAGGTGAACGCAGCGATTTTGCAAACTCAGGCAACTTCCTGATACCATTTTTGGGGGGTTCACGGGGCCCCGTGGGGGCCCCTTCCCCAGACTTGAGGCCAATTTCAATGGGTTGAACCCCCAAAATGGTGTCAGGAAAGAGCGTGAGGTCAATTTGAGCGGAGTGACTTGCATTGCAAATCAAAATCCCGTTTTGGCTTAGGTTGCCAGATTTTTTGAAAAGTAGCTAAATCTGGCACCCGTCAAAAGCGGTCCCTATACTACTGAAAATAAACCGGGGAAAAAAATTTTTTTTTTTTTTTTTTTTTTTTTTTTTTTTTTTTTTTTTTTTTTTAATAGAACGATATTATTTTTCAGTATATAAATACTGGTTTCTATCTTATTCTAAAATTTGTTTCAGCACTGAGATTTATCTATTTTTAATTCCGGTAATCTCTCTCTCTCTCTCTCTCTCTCTCTCTCTCTCTCTCTCTCTCTCTCTCTCTCTCTCTCTCTCTCTCTCTCTCTATATATATATATATATATATATATATATATATATATATATATATATATATATATATATATATATATATATATATATATATATATATATATATATATATATATATATATATATATATATATTGGGTGACCCTTAGCTATAGGCAATTTTTCGAAAGTCAAAATTTTGCTGCTCCCATCCCTTAATCCTCTTCCAATTAACAAAAAAAAAAAAAAAGGCAGTGCAAAACTTCATCTCAATCGCACAACTTCTAGGCGACCCTCAAACGCCTTAAAGTTAGAACATAATATAAGCAACGATAAAATCTGCTTAAAAGTGACATACTCTTCCCTATCTCGACCATTTTCTGTTTTCTTCTTACAGAAATTTATGTTGAAACATCCATACAACCTCAGCAATTGTTTAAAACATTCTTAATCAAATTTACCAAAAGAAAATTCGAAAAATTCCTGAAATAACAAAATTTTAAAAATATTAGGTTTATTTAATAACTCGCACAACTTCTATAATTGAAAAGCAATTTTATTTGCATTATTAATTTCTATAGAATCAAAACAATGTGAACGAACGAATATTAATCGTTATTTTTTCCTAAGAGAGGATTTTGTATTAATTGGGTAGTTTTTACGATTTCCGGCAACGATCTGCAAAACAAATTGTTTCTCAGTTTCATCTTGCAGAAAGAGGTTTCAAAGTCATTCAGAATTACAATATCCTGAATGAGTTTGACACCTCTTTCTGCAACGTCATTCATAACAACTGTCTTCTCAAGTTTTTCAATTCCACTATTGTAACCAGGATCATCCTTCCATGTTGAAGGATCTTTATCGAGGAAATCGGTGATAATAGAAAATCTCGTGAAAATTTTTGTACCAGGAGTTACAAAAGACGAAAAATCGATATTTGTAAAGAAAAAAAATCATTTTAGTGCATATTGTACCTCTTCAATTGATTTTTTTCTTCTTTCTCTTCACCTTTGTCTGCTTCCAGCATAATTTTAACCATAGTTGTCTACACCGCTGTTGGAGCATTGTCATCAAATAAGGACAGAGCCACAGTTTTGGGAACTAAGTACTAAAGATGGTTGGAATTTTTTTGCAGCAGCAGCAACCTTACTGATTCTGGATCAATATCCTGATAATGTATCAGTTGACACATGAGTAGGAAATCATGATGAGATGCTTTAGTTACTTCTGATGACAGAAACCAGGTTAGAACGTACACTCGAGCAGTAAAAATACAAATTCTTTTTAAAGAGTTCTTCTCCCTATGAGATAAATGATTGTGATCTTGAAACGGACATATCTTGAATACATAAGTTGCCTTTGTCATCCACCTAGCATGACTTACAGCTCCTGGTATACGAAACGATATCCAATTATTCGCAATTCCTCCAAGAAAGATCATCGTTAACTCCAACAGTTCCTCATAATCATCTCGCTGTTGTTTCTGCGTAGAAAGGTGATGTTCAAGAAATTCAAGAATGGTAGAGAGTACATTATCAGGCCCTTCATTGCTACCAGTTATGTAACGTTCTTGTTCAGGTTTTTCTAAATCTATTGAAAATCCTCATGTTTGGATCATAAGGTACACCTATAAGTGAGTCGAAACAGCTCCTCAAAACTAACTCAAGTCTTGATAAAATACTAAAATTTCAGTATTTATAAAATGCGTCATGAATTTGTTAACTTATCATCATTTTATCGCTTTTCTTTTTATACATTTTTGAATTTAATACCTCGCAAGCGAAAACTTTAAACTTTTTTTTTTTTATTTATTTACTTTTTTTTATTTTTATTATTATTTTTAAATTACAAATGAACATTTTTCACCAAAATTAAATCCCTTTAATAAGAATATACAATAATCAACAAAATGTTTAAAAAGATTTAACTTTATTTCAACTTTAAAGCCAACAAAAAAAAAAAACAAAAAAAAAAAAAAAATTAAAAAAAAAAAAAAAAAAAAAAAATAAAAAAGGAAGACAACTTCTAATCGAGTTTTTCAAAGTCGAAATAAATTTGTCTCTCAGAAAATGATTTTAAATAGCTTTTATCCAGTTATATTTTCATCTATTTTATCTCGTTCTCTTTTTTCCCCTTTACTTTTGAAGAAACAAAATATAATTATCAACTCAAAGATATTTCTCTCTTCTTTTCGCTTTTTCAATTTGGTGCCTCTGTAAAAGGATTTGCTCAGGGACTTCTAAAGAGCTCAATTAACTCTTTCAAATTTGATGTGCTGAGATAAGATGAATTTTCGAAAATTTAGTTACAGTAAATAGAATTACTAAATCACTTGTACCATATCTATCTATCTTTCTATCTATCTATCTATCTATCCTATCTATCTATCTATCTATCTATCTATTATATATTTATCCATCTATCTATTTATATACCTAAATGTATGTATGTATTTATCTATCTTTTAATCTATATCTATTTGTCTATCCATCCATCTATGTATTTATAAATCTAAATATCTAAATATAGAGAGATAGATACATACATACATACATCATCATATCATACATACATATATGTATTATGTATGTATTTATTTATCCATCTTTTTATCTATCTATTTATCCATCCCATCTATATATATATATATATATATATATATATATATATATATATATATATATATATATATATATATATATATATATATTATATATATATATATATATATATATATATATATATATATTATATTTATTTATCTAACTTTGTATCTATTTAGCTATTTATTTATCCATCCATTTATGTATTTATAAATCTAAATATGTACGCCTGTATCTATCTATCTATATTTATCTTTTTTATCTGTATCTATTTATCTATTTGTTTATTAATTTATGTATTTATATATCTAAATATGTATGTCTGTATTTATTTATCTTTCTCTATATCTACATATCTACGATATTTCACCATATGAACACATATATGTATGTATTATAAAAGTATTCATAATTGGTTTTATACAAGAATAAATAAAAATTAATACAAATACTACATTTATGCAAATTTAAATGTACATATAATAATAATAATAATAAAAATAACGTAATTGTATATTGAAAATATACAACCAACAAATAATTTATCTATCACTTTTTTACTCTCTCTCTCTCTCTCTCTCTCTCTCTCTCTCTCTCTCTCTCTCTCTCTCTCTCTCTCTCTCTCTCTCTCTCTCTCTCTCTCTCTCTCTCTCTCTCTTTTCTTTCTTCTTTCATTCCTTCTTCATCTATCCTCTTCCCTTCTCTATCCCTTGTTAGATAATTGGTATCAAATATTTGATGAAGATGATTTATTAATTGTCAAATATTTGATTAATGTTTGTCTTATTAAACCGTTTCCTTTATCTTAAATCTTTCATTAAATATTCGCTCAAATATGATAATTATAATTATTATTACCTCCGAGAAAAATTTAAAAATCTTGGTTTTAATAATTTTAATTACAGAAATTAATAATTTTTAATTATAAAAATTAAGTTTATGATGAAAATAATGATAATAATTAAAATATAATTATAATAATAAAAAATAAAAATAGTAAAATATATTAATAGAAAATATTAATTAAACTAATAACAATAAAGATTATATATATATATATATATATATATATATATATATATATATATATATATATATATATATATATATATATATATATATATATATATATATATATATATATATATTCATCTCTGGTGGGCAAAGACGAAAGGTTCTAAAATTTCCACTAGAATCAATAAAAAAGCCGGGAATCTGGTCAAGTTATACGCCAACATGTCCCCCCGATACACAGCGTTGGAAAGTGTGTACGTCATAGGTAGTTGGAAAAATAGATAAAGGGAATGTGTTCAGAGTTTACTGGTAGAGCGCTGAAGAATGAACATAGAGGTTAAGTCTGTGATCAGAGAGTTGAACAGAGAAACGATGAGCTTTTCTCAATGAGGGAGATATGCGAGTGGAAAATTCAGAAGAGCAGTGTCTACTGTAATATTGATAGTATAGAGATAGAGAGAGTGACGCAACAATTCGACGGGCAGGAAGAGACGAGAGAAAATGCGAGAGCAGAGGATTTGTTAAGACAAAAAACCCAAGACTCCACCTTTTCAAGGAGAGCTGTATGAGTTGAGCCACTCCAGATGTGTGAGGCGTACTCCTTACAGGGGCGAATAATACCCCTATAAAGAGGAAGCAACTGGGATGCAGTGAAGAAATTCTGAAGGCGCGCCTTTCAGAACACTTAACGTAATGTGATATTTCTAATTAAAATCACAGAAGGAGAAACTCAGAGAATATTAAGGAGAGATGAAAGTTTGAGTGTTTTCTAAGAAGATATCATAGTTGTGTGAAAGTTTTTTTTTTTCGAGAAGAGAGATGGGAAAATTGAGTTTTGGAGTCATTGAAAATTACCATGTTTTCTTTGCCACAGTTTGAAATAACAGATAGATCACCGGAGTCAGTTGCTCAACGCTACCCTCCTTGCGTCTTCTGAAGGCGGTTTGGATGGGTGTATTTTAATTAAATTGAAAGGAGTAATGAAGGGTTGAGGAAGAATGGATAGGAGATGAAGTAGCAGAAATAGGTTCATTAATGAAAATCCGAAAAAGTGTTGGCGATAGGACAGATCCTTCAGGTTTACTACTATTAATAGATTTAAAGGATGAACGATGGCAGTCTACAATAGCTGCTATAGAACGACCGAAATGGAAATCAGAGAGAAGGATAGATTCCGAAAGAGGAAGTTTGGAAATCAAAGCTTTTGTGCAGACTCTTATCGAAAGCTTTCGATATGTTCAGCGCGACAGCAAAAGATTCACCGAAATGCCGAAAAGGTAAGGAATAAGAGTCAGAGAGAAGGGAAAGAAGATAACCAGTAAAGTGTTTTTTTTTTTTTTTTTTTTTTTACGAAATCTGTACTGGCGGTCAGAGATTATATTAGAAGAATTGAGATATTTCCAAATCTTCCTGTTAAGGATAGATTCGAAAACTTTAGAAAGAACGGAGGTTAAAGAAATGGGAGGATAGTTAGAGGGTTGAGAAGTTCTCACTTTTTCTGCACAGGTTCAATGATAACACGTTTCCAGCAAGAAGAGAAGGTTAAAATAGAAAGACAAAGACGAAATAGTTTACTAAGGCAGGGTGCAAGCTCTGAAGCTCATGTTTTGAGAACCACAGGAGGAATACCATCAGGATCGTACGCCTTCTTAGTGTTAACCTCAGAGAGAGTAGAAATGACATCTTTGGAAGAAATTACAATTTTAGGCATATATGTGTTGGAGAGAGTTGAAGAAATAGGAAAAGTTCTTGAATCGTCTAAGGTTAAATTAAAGGCAAAAATTTGAGCGAGGAGTTAAGCTTTAGGGGTAGTCAAAACGGCAGTTGTACCGTCAAAAGATACTAAAGGAGGGAAAGAGGAAGAAGTAAAGTAAGATTTGAAATATTTTTGCAAAATGCCAGAAAAAGATTGAAGAAGAATAACTAGAAATATTTTCTACGGAGAAATGAGTTTTAGATTTGCGAAAATGGATTTTGCACGATTCCAGGATGAAATATAAGTTGCATGATTTTCTGGAGTTTGAAGACAACGGTAGGCCCTGAAGGCAGCGTCCCTGCGGCAGATAGGACGAGAACAAACAGAGTTAACCAAGGTTTCTTAGGTTTAGTAGAAGGGAAAGAATATGGAATGTACTCCTCCATGCCAGAGAGAATCATTTCGCTTATTCGTTCTGCATATTCCGAGTGACCCCTCTCACGGAAATAATCATTCTATGGGAAATCAGAAAAGTATAACCGCAAGTCAGATCAGTTAGAGGAACCGAAATGCCAGAAACCTCTCCAAGCTGAAGGCCGGCGCCGTACTTGCGGAAGATTTGAAGAGACAGAACAAGATACAGAAATAAGAAAGTAATTGGATGAACCCAGAGGAGGAAAGAGTTTAACGGTGTAAGGAGAAGGATAAGAAGTTAAAAAAAGATCTAGTATGTTGGGTTTATTACCAAGGCGGTCAAGAATACGGGTAGGAAGATACACTAACTGCTCAAGATTGTTCTGGATAGAAACGTGGTAAGCGAGTTCACCAGCTGGATCATGAGTTAGATAAAAACCATCGGATGTGTTGAAGGTTGAAATCACCTAAAATGATAATCACAAAGAAAGGATAAGAAGTAAGAATGCATTATATTTGAAGTAAGGATAGTTGAAGAATTTTTTATAGTCTGTAGAGTTAGATAAGTAGATAGAACAAATAAATTTATTTGTAGAGCTGTAAGAAAGTTTAAGCCATAAAGTAGAGAGTCCTGAAGACTCCAAATTAGAGACACGAAAACGAACTTCATCTTTCTGCAAATGTGTGTGGCTGAGAATTGAGGGTAGTGATTGTAGGAGGATACAAAGTAGTGTTTGGTGTCAGAGCACTCAGACACCTGAGTTTCAGTTAAGAACAAGAGATGAGGTTTAGAAGAAGAGAGGTGGTGTTCGACAAAGTGTAAATTTAACAAGATTCTGCGAATGTTGGAGAAATTAATTTAAAAAGATGATCGTGCACCAGGGCAAGTTGTCATTCAAGGTCTTTGTGTCACCAACCTCATCACCGGAGGCTACAAACTCCAAAGTGGTGATGGAGAAAAGGAGGGACGAGGGGCTATATTTGAAAGTCGCAACTCCAAGGTTCTCGGAGGCAGGTATAAGTTTCGCCATTTTGCATTATTCTAATAGGTAATAATTTAAGGAGTTAAAACACTTGTAAAAATTAAGTAAAAGGGTTAAAACGACGCGAAACGTTTCGAAACTAAAAGTTTTCTTGTTCAGTCGCGAATGAAGAGAAATGAGCACTCACGGCCAGCTGAAGACTAAAGAAAAGGGGCGGGGATTTCACACATTCAAACGCAGAAAAATAGGACCGGACTCAATTTATAAGTTCACGAACAGTCCGACGTTCAACCAAAATGGACTTCAGAAAACTGAAAGTGATATCATCCATGTCAAAAAATCCGGGGGAAGAATTAAAGTTTTGTATAAATTTTATAAAAAAAGATTTTTGCCTTGGAGAAGAAAACAAAGGAAGCATTGTCCCAATCAATTGAGTGTTGTTGCGTAATATGAATAAAAATGGCATTACTGTGGTTAAATCTCCTCACGTCGGCTTTGTGTTAGGAGACACGAATTGACAGGGCCTTTAATGTTTCCCCAATATATGACATGGAACAAGTATTACAATTAATTCTATATACTCCCCCAGCTGCTTCTGTGGTTGTTGTATTGTTGAAAATCAAAGTACGCGACAATGTATCAGGGAAAGTAAACATAATATGAATTTTAAATATATGTTTTAAGGTAAACCGCAGTTCGGACACAGAGTTGTCATAAGGAATGACTATAATATTTGTAGGGAGATTACGGGGTTCCAAAATATTATTACGTTAAAAACGTGCGCGGGCTTTATAGTATTGTCTTTGAATGTAATTCCGGGTGTTGCTTAGGGACAGAAATTGTTGGTAAACGAATTCGATTTCATCATGAAAACCGGATCTGTAAGATTTAGAGAACGAGAGAAAGTGTTGTAAATAATATTTCGTTTTATATAATCAGGGTGTTCTGAAAAGGAACGCACTAATATATATATATATATATATATATATATATATATATATATATATATATATATATATATATATATATATATATATATATATATATATATATATATATATATATATAATAAGAGATAAAATGGGAAGTAAACTTTTGGTTTCGTAAATCCTACAAACAGTTTTTAAATCTTACAAATAACAACCCACAGCAAAATAGTGTTAAATTTGTGTTTGGTGGAAAAAATGAAAGAAACCTAACAATAGAAGAAACATAGCAAAAAGGAAAAAGCAAAAATCACTAGATGACAAATTCAATCTCATCTTCAACAATAGCCCTTGGACAAAAATGAACACAAACACAATCCTCAACCTGTCATCTATAAATTTAACAAAACTGGAAGAATCAGTTTAAATTACGGACTCTCTTTCGCAATAGACACAACTGACCCTCTCCCAGAATTGATTATAAACTTTGAACTATGGAAGAACAAAAACCCAAACCAAACACAAATAAACCCCGATATTCTGCTTGGATCCTTGCTCGAAAAAATTTCCAATACTTACAATAGATTACCTAAAGTGCTTCAACTCAACTATAAAAAATCTAAAAAGGAGAAAAGATATCATTTCAAGATCTGATAAAGACGGCAAAATTGTCATTATGGATACAACCTATTACATTGGTAAAGCTATGGAACTTCTTGAAGACGAGAACACATACACTAAACTAAAAACTAACCCTTTGAAAACTTCGCAACATCTTTTCAACAGACAACTGAAAATAATCCTTAGCAAACAACGAACCATTATACAACAGATTAAAATCCCATAATAATCAATTAGCCAAATTTTATGGAATACCCAAAACCCATAAAAACGAAATCCCATTGCGCCCGATCATCTCAAATACCAATTGCATCACATACAAACTATCCAAATGGATAGCTTCCCAATTACGTCCCCTATTAGGACAAATATCAAGTTCTCACTTAAAAAACTCACAACAACTTAAAAATAAAATAGAAAAAATAAATATGACAAACTACAATATGCTTAGTTTTGATGTAACGTCATTATTTACAAACGTTCCAGTTGAAGAGACATTAATGTTGCTAGATGACTATGTAAACTTACATCAAATCACGTTTGAATTACCTTACCCATCAATTAAACAACTCATAAATCTAGTAACAGAGCATTCACACTTTTCCTTCAATGATCAATATTATACGCAAAAATCAGGACTCAGTATGGGATCCCCACTTTCCCCTATAATAAGTTGCATCTTTCTTGAATTAATCGAAATACAACACATCTTTAGGTATCCCGAATACAATCAATGCACTTGGCTACGCTACGTAGATGATATATTATTCATTCACCCAAAATCCTTCAACATTGGAGAGTTCCATAATTTTATTAATAACATAACTCCCACTATTAAATTTACTATAGAACATTCAAAAAACAACACATTACCATATTTAGATATACTAATAAATTGGCAGTCACCTACTAATATAAACTTCTCTATATATAAAAAACCTACGCACAACCCTAAATATATACACTGGTATTCAAACCATAGTACCAAAATTAAAAAAGGAGTAATCATAACCCTAACTTTAAGAGCACTACGTATATGTAGTCCTCAAAACCTTAATCACGAAATTAAAACTATAGTCGATACTTTCACCAAGTTATCGTACCCTCCAAACACTATTTATAGTAGCATTAATAAAGCCAAAAAAAATATTTAATAAGGATAATAACTCAAACACAAAAAACAATAAGTTTAATAATTACAATGAAACATTAATATTAAATTCAGATGTAAATTTAAAATTTGAGAACATTAATATTGTAACTAAATATGGTAACACCCTGGGTAAATTATTCAAACCAAAAATAGACAACAAATCGCAATCCGCCATCTATGGAATTCCATGTAACTCTTGCAACGAAGTTTACATTGGGGAGACCACAGACATCAATCGACGTAGATATCAACATTCATATGATCTTCGCACTTATAACCAGCAATCACCATTAATATCCCACCTGCATAAAGAAGGACATATGATTAAAATAGATAACTTTAAAACACTAAAATATATTAACAATCATAATTTCCGAAAGTTTTACGAAGCATTCGCAATAAAAAACAGTAAAAATTTCAATCGAGACATTGGTAACTATAAAATAGACAATATCACAAACAACTATTTAAAGCAGTCCTCATCTTGTGACAACATCAAACATACCTTGGAAGAATGGGCGGGAAAGAACGAATTAAACAACCAACCAAACCAGAACTCATAATTAAGAAATTTAGTCAACAAAACAACTCTCTTCTTGACATACCCTGAAAGAGGTGGAATGAAAATATTCCACGAAAGCTAGGATCTGTCAAATTGATAAGAGCAAATAATGTCATCAATAAAGTTGATTTAAACTGTTGTGTTTTTAAATAATAAAAAAAGTGATTGTTAGGGAGAAAGAATATTTAGATAAATATATCAGTGCGAATAAATTAGCTATATATATATATATATATATATATATATATATATATATATATATATATATATATATATATATATATATATATATATATATATATATATATATATATATATATATAATATATATATATATATATAGGGAGGGACGTAGCGAGTCCGAAGCGATGCAATACCCCCATTGGCATAATCCGGGTGATAGGTGGGCTGACCATCCGTTTCACTCTGTTGTTCTTAATTCGTTCTTTTCGCGTTTCAATACTCTGAGGTCTCTATTGTACCTCTCACAATGGAGTGCTATCTCCATATCCTTCCCCCTTTTCCATATCCTTTAAATTTCCAAACGCTTCTCTCACATTACCTGTTAAAAATTAAAATGGAAAAAACCTGAATCGGAGAATCCACGAGGGGCGGATTCAAAAGATGCCCTCATCTTCTCCTTCCCCCACACCACTTGGGAGTTGGTGGCCTCTGGTGATGGGGTTGGCGCCATCAAGACCTGTTGACGACTTCCTTGGTGCACGGTTTCTTTTTTCTCATTTCTGTAACATTCGCGGTTTTGTCTAACCTCCCCTTGTCGAACATCTCTCTTCTTCTAGACTCATATCTTGTTGTTAACTGAAAGTCAGGTGTTTGATTGTTGACAGCAAACCTTACTCGGTTTCCTCCAACTTCTCAATCCTCAATTTCAGCCAAGTCGGACTGTGCTTATGTCGCACGATGTTTCTGTTCTCGTGTCTCAATTTGGAGTCTTCTGAATTCTCTACTTTATTAAATTTCTGAATCTACGACTAATTCATTTGTTCTGTTATTTTCTCCTAACTCTACAGAAAAAAAATTCTTCGACTATCTTAACTCCAAATAAAACACATTCTTTCTTCTTCTCCTTTCTCGAAATCATCATTTTAGGATTTCAACGTTCAACACCACCAATGGCTTTCATCTAGTTCTCAAATCCAGCTGGTGAACTCGCCTTCCAATTTTTTCTATCCAGAACAACCTTGAGCAGTTGGTGCAACTCCCTACCCGTATCCCTGACCGTCTTGGTGATGAACCCAATATTCTAGACCTTTTTCTAACTTCTTATCCTTCTCCTTACTGTTAAACTCTTTCCTCTCTGGGTTCATCCGATCGCCTTCTTATTCTGTATCTGTTTCCTGTCTCTTCAAGTCTTCCGCAAGAACGGCCCCCGCCTTGGAGAGACGTTTCTGGCATTTCGGTGCCACTAACTGGTCTGACTTGCGGTTGTACTTTTCTGATTTTCCATGGAATATTATTGTTTCCGTGGGAGGGGTCCCTCGAGTGTGCAGAGCGCATACCGAGGTGATTCTCTCTGGCATGGAGGCGTACATTCCATATTCTTTCCCTTCTACTAAACCTAACAAACCTTGGTTTAACTCTGTTTGTTCTCGTCTATTCGCCGCAGGGATGCTGCCTTCAGGGATTACCGTCGTCTTCAAACTCCAGAAATCTCACGCAACTTATATTTCATCCCGGAATCGTGCAAAATCTATTCTTCGAAATACTAAAAACTCTTTTCTCCGTGGCAAATGCAATAATCTTTCTGGTTCCTCTTCCTCTCGCCCTTTCTGGCATTTTGCAAAAAATGTCACTCTAACTTTGTCTTCCTCTTTTCTCCTCATTCGACGGTATTTTCTTTCTAAAGCTGAACTTTTTTAAACTTTTGCCAAATCAACCTTAGACGATTCCGAAGCTGTTCCTCCTTCAACCCCCTCTAACTCATTTATGCCTAAAATTGTAATTTCTTCTAAAGATGTCACTTCTGCTCTCTCTGAGCTTAACACTAAGAAGGCGTACGGTCCTGATGGTATCCCTCCTGTGGTTCTCAAAACTTGTGCTTCCGAGCTTGCACCCTGCCTTGGTAAACTATTTCGTCTATGCCTTTCTACTTCAACCTTCCCTTCTTGATGGAAACGTGGCTCATCAGCTAAAAGAGAGCTCTCTCAACCCTCTAATCGCCTATTTTTTAACCCTCCGTTCTTTCTAAAGTTTTGATCTATCCTTAACAGGAAGATTTGGAAAATCTCATTTTTAATCTATCTCTGATCACCAGTATGGCTTTCGTAAAAAAAACGCTCTACTGGTGATCTTCTTTCCCTTCTCTCTGACTCGTGGTCCTCCGCTCTTCGGCATTTCGGTGAATCTTTTGCTGTTGCGCTAGACATATCGAAAGCTTTCGATAGAGTCTGGCACAAAGCTTTGATTTCCAAACTTCCCTCTTTCGGAATCTATCCTTCTCTCTGATTTCTTTCTGGTCGTTCTATAGCAGCTGTTGTAGACGGCCACCGTTCTTAAATCTATTAATAGTTTGTTATGAAGATTTCTATCCTACACTTTTTCTGCTTTTCATTAATAACCTTCTCTCTACTTCATCTCCTATCCACTCCTATGCTGATGCTCCTCATTCATTACCTTTTCATTTTGAATACGCCCCCCAAACAGATAGACGCAAGGAGGTGCTTGGAGCAGCTAACCCTGATCTATCTCTTCCAAATTGGGCAGAGAAAACATGATTGTTTAATGCCTAAAAAACTCTCCTCCATCTCTCCTGCACAATTTCCACACAACTATGATTGAAAATCACATATTTCTCTTCTAACAAATTCTAAGAGGTTGTGTTCTAGTCATTCTAATGTTTTCACCAGACTTCAGAATTTCTTCAACACCCCTGCTTTCTTCTTATAGGGTGTTGTTCGTCCTGTATGGGTACGCCTCACATCTGGGGTGGTTCCACTCATAAAGCTCTCCTGAAAAGGTGGAGTCTGAGCTTTTCGCCTTATACCTCGCTCACTAATTTCTCTCGTCTCTTTCTGCCGTCGAATTTTGCGTCACTCTCTCTATACTATCGCTATTCAATGGACACTGCTCTTCTAATCTCTCGTCGCATACTCCCTTTGAAAACTCGTGTTTCTACACGTTTCCTCTTTCCAACTCTCCGACCCCAGACTAACCGCTATGTTCAATCTTCATTCTCTACAGTAAAGCTGGAACACACTTCCTTTATCTATTTTT
>SEYY01015478.1:0-18663 GCA_009176605.1 Armadillidium nasatum | reverse complement strand
TATTATATATATATATATATATATATATATATTTTAAAGGTAGTCAGCTACAGTTGTGTAACCAACCATTGTGAAACCGACGTCATTCGTCATAACGAGCCATCATCTTCCAGTATTCCAAGGGAGCAATCGAGGAACGAACATATCTTCATTCTTGCTTCATCTTTTATTAAGTAAATATACATAACCATATATATATATATATATATATATATATATATATATATATATATATATATATATATATAATATTATATAAATTCAATTTTTATTTAATTAATTGATAAAAATCTGGCTGATAAAAAGCCATTACATCCATTTCCTACTCCACGTTTGAGTTTACATAAAATGGCTGATCAACAATCAATTAATTCCGATGGTACAAATGACAATGATAATCAGGACCAACAAAATGTAACACCTTCTACTACAACCATTACCTTACCTTACCCTGATCCTTCTAATACCATAGCTACTTCTATTACCTCAACTACTACCACTACTACCTTTACTACTACTACAGCTCATCCTTTAGCTTCCACAGGAGCTATTCCAAAACATTCTATTGCATCTCCTATACAGTATACAGGATTTCCTCCATTCCAACTTCCTACATATACTAATCCTTCTATAACTAATCCTTATAGCTATCCTTATACTCAACCTTTTACTAATCCATTATTCTACCAACCAAATCCTAACCAATATATGCAAACTCCTATTTCTATGCATGCTCCTTTACCTAATATGCAATATGCAAATCTACCTAATCAACCAATTGTTACCAATGTACCTTATCCACAACTTAATGTATCTACCACCGCTTATCCTCAATCTAGTAATGCACAAGCACCTCACCAAGGAAATAGCACCTTACCGCAAAGACCAACAGGTCTAAATATTGAGCGTTTATTTTATCATCGTACAAACATTCCTCTTCTTGTTGGTTATGTAAATAAACAATGGAAAGGTATCTCTGCACCTCAATGGCTTTCAATGGTTGATGCCTTCTTTAAAGAAGAGAAGATATACGATGATCGTGAAAAGCTTGTTGCTTATCCGCGTTTTGTAGATTCAAGTAGTACCGCGTTTGAAATAATCCAAAATTCATCCGAAATAAAGAATGCGACTACTTGGAAAGCTTTTTCTGAAGGCTTGTTAAACGTTATGAACCCTCTCACTGCAAATTCTAGTTTTGAATATTGGTCTCAATACAGACACATACAATGGGAATCTGACAATGTTCTTCAAGTGTTTTGTTCCAAAATTCAAAAGCTCCTAGATGCTTTTGAGACTAGCACAGAACATTATTTTGGAGTGAGATTTAATCCGAAAATGAAGAAAATAATACTTTTTGCCACTATCTATGATTGTGCACCAGAAGAGCACAAACAAAAAGTTGTGCAGTTCTTTAAAGTTAACCTAGAGTACCCTGAACAAATTAGGGAATATATGTCAAACACTGGTAATATTTTAGAAAATCCTTTTGTCATTCCTAATAGTAGATCAACTTCTAGATCCTATAGGGAAAGTACAGTGTCCAATGTCCAATCATATTCTCAAGCTGCTAGAAAACCTGCTCCTAAACCTAAACCATACAAGGATAAGAAAATCCAATTTAGTCCTAAAACCCAAACTCAACCTGATCCTAATCCTAACTCCACACTAATATGTTTTAAGTGTGAGAGATACGGACATCATACTGATGACTGTATTTTCAAATTATTTTGTTCCTCTTGTAGAGATTATCACAAGAGAGGTTCAACACCTCAGTGTTTCAATACCAAATGGAATTTCCGAACTCCTGAAGCTCAGTCCAGAGTTCAATATATCTTACCTAACAAACCTAACCAATCTCAACAAAGGAGATCTACCTCTACTTCTAGACCAAGAAGAAACCAGAATCAATCTTCTCAAATTAATCCAAACCAGCCTAGACAAAATAGACCAACGCGTCCTAACTCTTTTCAGAGATCTTCTAGAACTTATCGTCCTTCTTCTAACCAAGTGCATTATATGCAAGAAAACCTTCCTTAGAAAATTTAAACATAAGTTCAGAAGAGACTCAAAATCTTCCTGAGTATTATCCTCAACAAAATTATCCACCATCCCAAGTTGAGAATAATTTACAGGAACTTCAACCTCCTAGACCAAATTCACCTTACCCTTATAACGAACAATTCCAAGATCCAAATTTTTAAATAGGGGGAAGGATCATCCTCCTAATAACGACCCAAATATCCTTCCATATCCCTCTTTCCTGGGTCATAATCATATATTAACTAATAACTCTGAAAGTATATCCTATAATCCTAATTACCATGTAAACTATCTTCAGGCAGATTCTGAACCTGAATCCGAACCTGAATCCAATATTGAATCCGAATCCGAATCTGATTCAGAACCTGAATCAAGTGTTGATATACCTAACCTATCCTTTGTAAATACTTCTTCAATATCACCTGATTTTAATACACTATATTCTCAAATCAACAATGTTTCTACATGTATATATGGTATACCAATTAAAATAACTCATCA
Organism: Armadillidium nasatum; assembly: GCA_009176605.1. Lineage (NCBI taxonomy): Eukaryota > Metazoa > Arthropoda > Malacostraca > Isopoda > Armadillidiidae > Armadillidium > Armadillidium nasatum. Next base: position 16,122 of record SEYY01015478.1, on the reverse strand, counting down.
GCATTCATATGATGTTGTAGCATTCCTTGATACAGGAGCTCAACGTAGTTTGGTAAAATTATCCTTATTTAATAAAATAAGGGAAATCCACTACAAAACCTAACCAACCGAAACTGTTGAAAACTAAAATAGTATTGAAATCAATATCAGGTAATAAATTAATAGTCTATGGTAAGACTATTTTCCAAGTATATATAAAACATATTCCATACTTCTGCGAGTTTATAGTCGTAGAAGATAATTGTTGCACTTTTCCTGGCAAAATTTTGCTTGGTTGTGACAATTTATCTAAAATACCATTAATTTTAGATTATTCAGAAAAAGTATCATACTTAAAATATAAAACTAAACTCCTAAAATTACCATTATTACCTATTACCCATGCAAAGAATCAGCATTCTTGTATTGAAAATACCAGAAGTACTGGTATTGTTGTTTCTGATAAATCATCAGACTTTAAATATACAAATATAATTTCTAAAACCGAAACCGAAACCATTCAATCGTCTAATTCTTATCAACCTTCTATACAAAATAGTCCAATATATTTTGCTAATAATTTAGAAATAGATGATTCCGTGAAATACAAAGTATATACTACCGAATATACTAAAATTTTACCTCATTCCAAGTATGTATTACGTACTAAAGTAGAATCTGACATTCATACTTATCCACCTGATAACCTTACCCTCCTTACCGAAAATAGAAAAGATTTTAGAAATATAGGAAGTTTCTTTATAGGTTCAATCCTTAGTAATTGCGATAACGGTCACATCTTTTTAGAATGTATTAATTTAGGTAATAATGAGATCCAATTAGATCCTCATACTTATTTAACTACCGCTTCTCCTATTCTAATTACTGAACCTAATTCTTCCTCTACCAAATCTTCTTCTATTAATTCTGTAACCTCTTCTAAAAACCTTACCGATTCTGAAATACGAAATGTGTATAAAGACATTCTTCTTTCACGTTCTGCAAAATCTACCGATACCTATGTTCTTCAAAACCCCCAACAACTTGATGACATGTTGGATTTCCTGGTTAAACATAGGAATATTATTTCTCTAGAAAACGACCCCGTTGGGTTATGTTCTTTAGTTCAATTCACCGTTAAGCTGAAAGATGATAGTCCTAATTACATTTATACACCACCTTACCGTCATCCTCATAAATATCTTCAAGCTATAGACGAATGGGTTGAAGATAATTTACAGAAAGGTTATATAGAACCTAGTTCTTCACCTTTTTCTTCACCTTTACTGGTTATTCCGAAGAAAAACACCACCAAATTGCGAATAGTACTCGACTATCGCAAGCTTAATGCTCATACCGTTCCTGACCGCTTTCCTCTTCCAAATATACAGGAAAGTTTATCTCTTATAGGAAACTCTAAAGTCTTTAGTACCATTGACCTTCTTTCTGGATTCACTCACATCATGGTTGAGAAAGAATTCTAGAAAATACCTAGCATTTTCTACCGCCAGAGGTCATTTCGAACCAATTAGAATGCCTCAAGGTACCACCAATAGTCCTTCTGTTTTTAGCAGAGCAATGGAGATGGCATTATCAGGCTTACTAGGTCTCCATTGTCTTCTTTTCATAGATGACTGTCTCATATTCAGTAAAAATATGGATGATCACTATGAAAGTCTTACCAAAGTATTCCATGCCTTACAAAAGGCTAATCTTCGCATTAAATTAGAAAAATGCGAGTTCTTCAAAAATAGTGTCACTTATTTAGGTTTTAAAATAAGTGAAAAAGGACTTAGTCCTGATCCCGTGAAATTACAAGCATTAAAAGGCTTTAGAATACCTACTAATGTTTCAGAAACTCGTTCTCTTCTCGGTTTCTTTAACTATTTTCGTCACCTAATTCCAAATTATAGTCATGTTGCTCATCCTTTAACTCAACTGTTAAAGAAAAATGTTCCTTTTTCTTGGAATATTGAACAACAATCTGCATATGACAAATTAAAGAAGCTACTCCTTTTAGATCCTTCTTTGTCTTTTCCTGATTATACTAAGCCCTTCATTTTGAGTGTCGATGCTTCAAATTATGGTGTCGGGGGTGTCCTTGCCCAACTCAATGAAGATGGTTTAGAAAAACCTATAGCTTTTACCTCCAGACTTCTAAATAAAGCTGAAAGGAATTACAGTACTACCGAACGTGAAGCACTTGCTGTAATCCATGCTTTGTCTAAATTTAGAACCATTATCCTCGGATATAGACTTAAAATTTTTACCGATCATAGCGCACTCGTGCATCTGTTTCGTCATCGCCAGTTAACTGGTCGTCTCGAAAGATGGAATCTCCGTATCCAATCTTTCAATCCTGAAGTTTATTTATAAAAAGGGAAAGTTAAACATAGTTCCAGACTATCTTTCTCGTAATCCAGCACCAAATGTTTCTAATATTCATTCAGTTCTTAATATTTCCTCTCTAAACACTAAGCTACAAAACCTTACCGAGCAAGTTATCTTTGCTGAACAGCGTAAATGTCCTCGTTTGTCTCCATTGATCAAATGGTACGAGGAATTACCAAATGAGAGATTAGGAGCACCTCATGTAATTATCAAAGGATTACTTTATTATGTCACTGCTGACAATAAGTATCTTCTCCAAATTCCTCTCATTTGGTAATTCCTCGTACCATTTGATCAATGGAGACAAACGAGGACATTTACGCTGTTCAGCAAAGATAATTTGCTCGGTAAGGTTTTGTAGCTTAGTGCTTAGAGAGGAAATATTAAGAACTGAATGAATATTAGAAACATTTGGTGCTGGATTACGAGAAAGATAGTCTGGAACTATGTTTAACTTTCCCTTTTTATAAATAAACTCAGGATTGAAAGATTGGATACGGAGATTCCATCTTTCGAGACGACCAGTTAACTGGCGATGACGAAACAGATGCACGAGTGCGCTATGATCGGTAAAAATTTTAAGTCTATATCCGAGGATAATGGTTCTAAATTTAGACAAAGCATGGATTACAGCAAGTGCTTCACGTTCGGTAGTACTGTAATTCCTTTCAGCTTTATTTAGAAGTCTGGAGGTAAAAGCTATAGGTTTTTCTAAACCATCTTCATTGAGTTGGGCAAGGACACCCCCGACACCATAATTTGAAGCATCGACACTCAAAATGAAGGGCTTAGTATAATCAGGAAAAGACAAAGAAGGATCAAGAAGGAGTAGCTTCTTTAATTTGTCATATGCAGATTGTTGTTCAATATTCCAAGAAAAAGGAACATTTTTCTTTAACAGTTGAGTTAAAGGATGAGCAACATGACTATAATTTGGAATTAGGTGACGAAAATAGTTAAAGAAACCTAATAAGGAACGAGTTTCTGAAACATTAGTAGGTATTCTAAAGCCTTTTAATGCTTGTAATTTCACGGGATCAGGACTAAGTCCTTTTTCACTTATTTTAAAACCTAAATAAGTGACACTATTTTTGAAGAACTCGCATTTTTCTAATTTAATGCGAAGATTAGCCTTTTGTAAGGCATGGAATACTTTGGTAAGACTTTCATAGTGATCATCCATATTTTTACTGAATATGAGACAGTCATCTATGAAAAGAAGACAATGGAGACCTAGTAAGCCTGATAATGCCATCTCCATTGCTCTGCTAAAAACAGAAGGACTATTGGTGGTACCTTGAGGCATTCTAATTGGTTCGAAATGACCTCTGGCGGTAGAAAATGCTAGGTATTTTCTAGAATCTTTCTCAACCATGATGTGAGTGAATCCAGAAAGAAGGTCAATAGTACTAAAGACTTTAGAGTTTCCTATAAGAGATAAACTTTCCTGTATATTTGGAAGAGGAAAGCGGTCAGGAACGGTATGAGCATTAAGCTTGCGATAGTCGAGGACGATACGCAATTTGGTGGTGTTTTTCTTCGGAATAACCAGTAAAGGTGAAGAAAAAGGTGAAGAACTAGGTTCTATATAACCTTTCTGTAAATTATCTTCAACCCATTCGTCTATAGCTTGAAGATATTTATGAGGATGACGGTAAGGTGGTGTATAAATGTAATTAGGACTATCATCTTTCAAGCTTAACGGTGAATTGAACTAAAGAACATAACCCAACGGGGTCGTTTTCTAGAGAAATAATATTCCTATGTTTAACCAGGAAATCCAACATGTCATCAAGTTGTTGGGGGTTTTGAAGAACATAGGTATCGGTAGATTTTGCAGAACGTGAAAGAAGAATGTCTTTATACACATTTCGTATTTCAGAATCGGTAAGGTTTTTAGAAGAGGTTACAGAATTAATAGAAGAAGATTTGGTAGAGGAAGAATTAGGTTCAGTAATTAGAATAGGAGAAGCGGTAGTTAAATAAGTATGAGGATCTAATTGGATCTCATTATTACCTAAATTTATACATTCTAAAAAGATGTGACCGTTATCGCAATTACTAAGGATTGAACCTATAAAGAAACTTCCTATATTTCTAAAATCTTTTCTATTTTCGGTAAGAAGAGTAAGGTTATCAGGTGGATAAGTATGAATGTCAGATTCTACTTTAGTACGTAATACATACTTGGAATGAGGTAAAATTTTAGTATATTCGGTAGTATATACTTTGTATTTCACGGAATCATCTATTTCTAAATTATTAGCAAAATATATTGGACTATTTTGTATAGAAGGTTGATAAGAATTAGATGATTGAACGGTTTCGGTTTCGGTTTTAGAAATTATATTTGTATATTTAAAGTCTGATGATTTATCAGAAACAACAATACCAGTACTTCTGGTATTTTCAATACAAGAATGCTGATTCTTTGCATGGGTAATAGGTAATAATGGTAATTTTAGGAGTTTAGTTTTATATTTTAAGTATGATACCTTTTCTGAATAATCTAAAATTAATGGTATTTTAGATAAATTGTCACAACCAAGCAAAATTTTGCCAGGAAAAGTGCAACAATTATCTTCTACGACTATAAACTCGCAGAAGTATGGAATATGCTTTATATATACTTGGAAAATAGTCTTACCATAGACTATTAATTTATTACCTGATATTGATTTCAATACTATTTTAGTTTTCAACAGTTTCGGTTGGTTAGGTTTTGTAGTGGATTCCCTTATTTTATTAAATAAGGATAATTTTACCAAACTACGTTGAGCTCCTGTATCAAGGAATGCTACAACATCATATGAATGCTGATGAGTTATTTTAACTGGTATACCATATATACATGTAGAAACATTGTTGATTTGAGAATATAGTGTATTAAAATCAGGTGATATTGAAGAAGTATTTACAAAGGATAGGTTAGGTATATCAACACTTGATTCAGGTTCTGAATCAGATTCGGATTCGGATTCAATATTGGATTCAGGTTCGGATTCAGGTTCAGAATCTGCCTGAAGATAGTTTACATGGTAATTAGGATTATAGGATATACTTTCAGAGTTATTAGTTAATATATGATTATGACCCAGGAAAGAGGGATATGGAAGGATATTTGGGTCGTTATTAGGAGGATGATCCTTCCCCCTATTTAAAAATTTGGATCTTGGAATTGTTCGTTATAAGGGTAAGGTGAATTTGGTCTAGGAGGTTGGAAGTTCCTGTAAATTATTCTCAACTTGGGATGGTGGATAATTTTGTTGAGGATAATACTCAGGAAGATTTTGAGTCTCTTCTGAACTTATGTTTAAATTTTCCATAGGAAGGTTTTCTTGCATATAATGCACTTGGTTAGAAGAAGGACGATAAGTTCTAGAAGATCTCTGAAAAGAGTTAGGACGCGTTGGTCTGTTTTGTCTAGGCTGGTTTGGATTAATTTGAGAAGATTGATTCTGGTTTCTTCTTGGTCTAGAAGTAGAGGTAGATCTCCTTTGTTGAGATTGGTTAGGTTTGTTAGGTAAGATATATTGAACTCTGGACTGAGCTTCAGGAGTTCGGAAATTCCATTTGGTATTGAAACACTGAGGTGTTGAGCCTCTCTTGTGATACTCTCTACAAGAGGAACAGAATATTTTGAATATACAGTCATCAGTATGATGTCCGTATCTTTCACACTTAAAACATATTAGTGTGGAGTTAGGATTAGGATCAGGTTGAGTTTGGGTTTTAGGACTAAATTGGATTTTCTTATCCTTGTATGGTTTAGGTTTAGGAGCAGGTTTTCTAGCAGCTTGAGAATATGATTGGACATTGGACACTGTACTTTCCCTATAGGATCTAGAAGTTGATCTAGAAGTTGATCTACTATTAGGAATGACAAAAGGATTTTCTAAAATATTACCAGTGTTTGACATATATTCCCTAATTTGTTCAGGGTACTCTAGGTTAACTTTAAAGAATTGCACAACTTTTTGTTTGTGCTCTTCTGGTGCACAATCATAAATGGTAGCAAAGAGTATGATTTTCTTCATTTTCGGATTAAATCTCACTCCAAAATAATGTTCTGTGCTAGTCTCAAAAGCATCTAGGAGCTTTTGAATTTTGGAACAAAACACTTGGAAGAACATTTTCAGATTCCCATTGTATGTGTCTGTATTGAGACCAATATTCAAAACTAGAATTTGCAGTGAGAGGGTTCATAACGTTTAACAAGCCTTCGGAAAAAGCTTTCCAAGTAGTCGCATTCTTTATTTCGGATGAATTTTGGATTATTTCAAACGCTGTACTACTAGAATCTACAAAACGCGGATAAGCAACAAGCTTTTCACGATCATCGTATATCTTCTCTTCTTTAAAGAAGGCATCAACCATAGAAAGCCATTGAGGTGCAGAGATACCTTTCCATTGTTTATTTACATAACCAACAAGAAGAGGAATGTTTGTACGATGATAAAATAAACGCTCAATATTTAGACCTGTTGGTCTTTGCGGTAAGGTGCTATTTCCTTGGTGAGGTGCTTGTGCATTACTAGATTGAGGATAAGCGGTGGTAGATACATTAAGTTGTGGATAAGATACATTGGTAACAATTGGTTGATTAGGTAGATTTGCATATTGCATATTAGGTAAAGGTGCATGCATAGAAATAGGAGTTTGCATATATTGGTTAGGATTTGGTTGATAGAATAATGGATTAGTAAAAGGTTGAGTATAAGGATAGCTATAAGGATTAGTTATAGAAGGATTAGTATATGTAGGAAGTTGGAATGGAGGAAATCCTGTATACTGTATAGGAGATGCAATAGAATGTTTTGGAATAGCTCCTGTGGAAGCTAAAGGATGAGCTGTAGTAGTAGTAAAGGTAGTAGTGGTAGTAGTTGAGGTAATAGAAGTAGCTATGGTATTAGAAGGATCAGGGTAAGGTAAGGTAATGGTTGTAGTAGAAGGTGTTACATTTTGTTGGTCCTGATTATCATTGTCATTTGTACCATCGGAATTAATTGATTGTTGATCAGCCATTTTATGTAAACTCAAACGTGGAGTAGGAAATGGATGTAATGGCTTTTTATCAGCCAGATTTTTATCAATTAATTAAATAAAATTTGAAATTTTATAGAATATATATATATATATATATATATATATATATAAAGATATATATATATATATGGTTATGTATATTTACTTAATAAAAGATGAAGCAAGAATGAAGATATGTTCGTTCCTCGATTGCTCCCTTGGAATACTGGAAGATGATGGCTCGTTGTGACGAATGACGTCGGTTTCACAATGGTTGGTTACACAACTGTAGCTGACTACCTTTAAAATATGATATATATATATATATATATATATATATATATATATATATATATATATATATATATATATATATATATATATATATAAATTTATTTAAGAAATTAATATAATATATATAATGACTATATATATATTAGTTATATTATCACTTTAATTTGAATGTTCACTTTGTTATATTGAAGTATATTGAAGAAAAAAAAATTTTTTTTTTTTTTTTTTTTTTTTTTTTTTCAAAGTTCAAGAAAAATTTTATATACTTAAATTTTTATAACAATTTCCTTTATGTCCACAAAGGTAAGGTAGGTAAGATAGTGGTTCGATCCAGGTATGGTAAGATAAAATGCTCAGGTGACTTCTTCTTGAGAAGAGTTGAGGTCCACTAAATTTATCCGGAGATGATTTCGGAGTAAATAGTTCGTCTCAACGTCAAATGAATCGATGAGAGCTCAAATTGGTGATACAGGTAAGGATTATGGATGATAAGCTTCTATGAATCCACTGCAATATGTTATAAATTTGGGCTATTTTGTTTTTGTAATCAGAGTCGTCAATAAAATGAAAAGGAAAAAAAATTATGTTCCCGATGTCAGATCAATTTTTAATCGGTGAATTCTACTTAGTTATGGTTGGTAGTGTATAGATATACATAAATCGGTGGTATTTATATATATATATATATATATATAAATTTATATATATATATATATATATAAAAATTTTTCAAAATTTTTGAAAATTATTCTGCGGGTTTAATCCTATAAGGTTTGATGATGTTCAAATCCAATGAATTTTGGATTTTTGATAGGTATTTTGAATTTTATAAAGAAATTCAAATATTTGTTATGGAATCAAAATATAGATAAAAACAATATTTTGAGATAAAGAAGAGGTCTCTCCTGGTGAGAAAACACAACGGTAGGTAATGCAAACCTTATGGTAAAAAGGCAAAAATGTCCCAACGAAAAAGACGAGGGAAAAATGCGAGAAAAAAAAATGGAAAAACAAACAGAATTAAACAGGAACGACTGGCATAGGGTAAGCCATAGTTACTACGACACACAGGTAAGAACTGGCAGGGTAAGCCATCTTTACTGCTTGTTGGTCAGGAAGGATTATAAAATAAATCTAAGGTAGGTACTCACCCAAATTATGGTTAAATGAGTCTGTGGCCGGTAGGTATGATTGTTATAGCGCAACGGAAAATTAGGTAGGTATGATTTTCCTGACTGTAAGCAAACAAAGCACTATCTTTTCACTATCTTCTAATAGCTTAAGATGTATGATAATTGATGATATATATATTTATGGTATGAAAGATAAAATCTATAAAAAGAGTTTTATTTAAAGCAAGAAATATATATATAACACACACAATTATCTAATGAAACAAAGATTGGAATCGGAATGAAAACTGTAAAACAGAGTTTTCCTTTAAAGCAAAAATATTAAGAATTTGTTACACTACAAATATAAAATTATTAAACAATAATTTTATTTCCCATCAAATTGACGACTCTAATGTTTTATTTTAAAAACAACCCATTGTATATAACATATTTTTGTTCTAGAAAGAAACAAAATATATATTGAAACATTTGTTTTTCTACCATATAATATTTTATATAAATTTTTACTATGACACATATATATATATATATATATATATATATATATATATATATATATATATATATACAAAATTTACTCTTACCTTAAAAGATCATTTATAATGCAATTTTATCACAAGGTAAATAATCAATTTGCAAGAAATTAATATAAGCTGAAATAAAATAGAAATGTATATAATATATATATAAATATATATATTATATAATAATAATAATAATAATAATAATAACAATAATAATAATAATAATATCATTATCACTATTATTACTAAAATTTAATATTAAATTTAGCACATCTCACGCTTCCAAACACTTCTAACAAACTGAATAGCCCTCAACACGTTTGAGACACGAGAGTTCTCAAGCCAAGCGGACTCACTTTCTCGAAGCTCCGCCCATCCTAAGAGATCTCCACTTTTACAAAAGAGACAGATTAGGAATAGACTTCTGTCTGTTTCTATGCTGTCTATAATTCTGTCTAACATATTTGTTAGTTCGTTCTTACAACCAACTTATCCTTGAAATAAAAAGGGGCATTGTTCTCAATATGCTTACATAAGCGTAGACAATATGTCACCTAACTAAAAGAATGTTAAACTTTTTATTTCTTTTTTTTTATGACAAAGTTATGTTATATATATATATATATATATATATATATATATAATATATTTTTTAAATTTTTTTCTGTTTCTATATACTGTACTTATACATTGCTTGTACAAATATACATTTACAAGCGTGTATGCACATACATAGTCACTATCATACATACATACACGCGAATGATACCCACATACAAACATACCCATATGCTTTTTCATAGATACACACTCGCACGTATGTTCGATATATACTTGCATGTTTTTTATAAATTCTTAAATAGAATCACGAAGGCGTGAATAAGCGTACAATTACACTTCAACAACTAAAACAAATTCACACATATTTATTATTTTTACTTATTAAAATGAAAGAGAAAAGATACACAAGTTATATTTTCACCAATAAGTGATGCTACAACACTGAGAGTCGCCATACAGAAGAACAGACCAAGTTAGAGAGGAAAGAGGAAAGAAAATAGTATATTCTCGGTTAGGGAAACTTTTAATGTTTAAAAATTCTTCAAGCATATGGATTTTTTGTCATGGGTTATGTTTAATTTTTAGAGCATTTGTACTCGAAAGTACGTTTATTTCTTATTTTTTATTATTTTTATTCTTTTTTGTTTTCATTACTTAGCAGAACTGATTATGATGTAGGCCGTATGTTCGAAACGTCTTCAATAAATGTTACATCTAGTAGCGACTTTAATATATATATATATATATATATATATATATATATATATATATATATATATATATATATATATATATATATATATATATATATATATATATATATTATTTTTTTTTTTTTTTTTTTTTTTTATATTCGCGTCTTTTTCTAATTTCCCTTTGTCGAACCATCTCTCTTCTTCTAAACTATCTCTTATTTCTAACCGAACTCAGGTGCTTGAGTATGCTGACAGCAAACCTTATTCTGTTACCTCCTACTGTCTATCCTCATTTTCAGCCAAAGGCGGTTGTTGCGCATATGTGCGCAACGTGTTTTATGCTCTCGTGTCTCTGATTTGGAGTCTCATGTTTCTACCTTATGGCTTAAGCTCTTTGCAATTCTACTACTAAATTTATTTGTTCTGTCTATTTATCTCCTAATTCTACTGACTATAAAAAATTCTTCGACTATTTAAACTCCAAAATAGAGCACATTCTATCCTCTTCTCCTTTCTCTGAAATCATCATTTTAGGTGATTTCAATGTTCACCACCGCCAATGGCTTTCATCTAGTTCTCAATCTCCAGCCGGTGAACTCGCCTTCAACTTTTCTATCCAGAACAACCTTGAGCAGTTGGTGCAACTCCCTACCCGTATCCCTGACCGTCTTGGTGATGAACCCAACATACTTGATCTTTTCTTAACCTCTAATCCTTCTCCTTATACTGTTAAACTCTTTCCTCCTCTGGGTTCATCCGATCACCTTCTTATCTCCGTATCTTGTTCTGTCTCTTCAAGTCTTCCGCAAGAACGGCCCCCGCCTTCGGCGAGGAGACGTCTGTGGCACTTCGGTGCTGCTAACTGGTCAGACTTGCGGTTGTACTTCTCTGATTTCCCATGGAATGATTATTGCTTTCGTGGGAGGGGTCCCTCGGAGTGTGCCGAGCGTATAACCGAGGTGATTCTCTCTGGCATGGAAGCGTACATTCCATATTCTTTCCCTTCTACTAAACCTAACAAACCTTGGTTTAACTCTGCTTGTTCTCGCGCTATCCGCCGCAGGGATACTGCCTTCAGAGATTACCGTCGTCTTCAAACTCCTGAAACTCATGCTACTTATATTTCATCCCGGAATCGTGCAAAATCTATTCTTCGAGATACCAAAAACTCTTTTCTCCGCCGCAAATGCAATAATCTTTCTGGTTCTTCTTCATCTCGTCCTTTCTGGCATTTCGCAAAAAATGTCAACTCTAACTTTACTTCTTCCTCTTTCCCTCCTCTAGTCTCTTCTGATGGCACAACTGCCATTTTACCTTCTACTAAAGCTGAACTCTTCGCCCAAACTTTTGCCTCTAACTCTAACCGATTCCGGAGCTATTCCTCCTCCTTCAACCCCCTCCAACTCATTTATGCCTAACATTGTAATTTCTTCTAAAGATGTCATTTCTGCTCTCTCTGAGCTTAACACTAAGAAGGCGTATGGTCCTGATGGTATTCCTCCTGCGGTTCTCAAAACTTGTGCTTCTGAGCTTGCACCCTGCCTTGGTAAACTATTTCGTCTTTGCCTTTCTACTTCGATCTTCCCTTCTTGTTGGAAACGTGCGCTCATTCAACCTGTACCGAAGAAGGGGGACCCTTCTCAACCCTCTAACTATCGTCCAATTTCTTTAACCTCCGTTCTTTCTAAAGTTTTCGAATCTATCCTTAACAGGAAGATTTGGAAACATCTCAATTCTTCCAATCTTATCTCTGATCGCAGTATGGCTTTCGTAAAGACGTTCTACTGGTGATCTTCTTTCCCTACTTTCTGATCTGGTCCTCCGCTCTCGGGGTTTCAGTGAATCTTTCGCTGTGGCGCTAGACATATCGAAAGCTTTCGATAGAGTCTGGCACAAAGCTTTGATTTCCAAACTTCCCTCTTTCGGAATCTATCCTTCTCTCTGTGACCTCCTATCTAATTTCCTTTCTGGTCGTTCTATAGCAGCTGTTGTAGACGGCCACCGTTCCTCCTATAAATCTATAAATAGTGGTGTTCCTCAAGGATCTGTCCTTTCTCCAACTCTTTTCTAATTTTCATCAATAATCTTCTCTCTATTACTTGTCTCCTATACACTCCTATGCCGATGATTCCACCCTTCATTATTCCTTTCAATTTGAAAGACGTCCCTCCAAACACAGTTATTAGACGCAAGAAGGATGGCCTTGGAGCAACTGACCTCTGATCTATCTCTATTTCAAATTGGGGCAGAGAAAACATGGTCGTTTTCAATGCCTCAAAAACTCAATTCCTCCATCTTTCTACTCGACACAATCTTCCACACAACTATGACATCTTCTTCGAAAACACTCAACTCAAACCTTCATCTGTTCTCAATATTCTCGGTGTTTCTTTTTCTCGTGATCTTTCTTGGAAAGATCATTATTTCTCTCTCTAAACAAGCTTCTAAGAGGTTGGGTGTTCTGTGGCGCCTTCGTAGTTTTTTTACGCCACCCCAGTTGCTTGCTCTGTAAGGGGTGTTGTTCGCCCTGTATGGAGTACGCCTCGCATATCTGGGGTGGGTCCACACACACAGCTCATCTTGAAAAGGTGGAGTCTAGGGCTTTTCGTCTTATCAACTCTCCTGCTCTTACTAACTCTCTCCAATCTCTTTCTTCCCGTCGAATTGTTGCGTCACTCTCTCTTTACTATCGCTATTACAACGGACATTGCTCTTCTGAACTCTCACGTCGCATACCTCCTCCACTGAGAAGGGCTCGTGCGACACGTCTTTCTACACAGTCTCATCCTTTCTCTGTCCAACTCTCCGACCCCAGACTTAACCGCTATGCTCAATCTTCTACTGGTAAAGTCTGGAACACACTTCCTTTATCTGTTTTCCCAACTTCCTTTGACTTGCACACTTTTAAACGCCGTGTATCGGGTCACGTCGGCCATTAGCGACCCCGAATCTGATTGCTTCCCAACTCCGGTGGATATTGGTAGGCCTTGGGCCTTTGCCCACCGGAGGAGATATAAAAAAAAAAAAAATATATATATATATATATATATATATATATATATATATATATATATATATATATATATATATATATATATATATATATATATATAATTGCATTTTTCTGCATTCATTTATACAAATTAATAAAATTTTAACAGTAAAGATTTTTCGTTGTATTTCGTTATGCTTCAGTAACTTGTAATTATAATTAAAAATATATTTTTCTCTTTTTAAAAAAAAGAAAAGGAATTTTGACAGAAACATAAAAAAAATTCGTTTTTCCTTTTCCTTCCTCGGCATTTACTGATATTTCTCAAGAGAATAAAAATGAATTAAGAAAATAGTAAAATACTTATCCTCATCAACTGTTCCTGCTTTCTTCACTTCGCAAACGTCCCCAATGAGACATAATTCTCCAAGGATCAAAACAAACTCACGTCACTAACACTTCTTTTGAAAAAAAGGATAAAGAAAAACTATTTCCATTGCTTTATTTTATTCTTTCTAACTTCCTTTAGTTTCATTCATATTTTAATACTTTATATATATATATATTTTGGAAGGAACATATCTGTCTATGTATAAAGCACGCGTCACATATTTATATTGGTTCCCCACATAAGCGAGCGTGCACACGCACAGACGCACAGAGCACACACACGCACAGACGCACAAGCACACACCCACATTGATCTTTCTGGAAGGTAGAAGGAAATTATGAGTATCTTTTGCCTCATTTTATTATATGCCTAACTTTTGCATCACTGAATTAACTATTATATTAAAGTAATACTGCAAAGTTTATTCTTTTTCATTACAGTAACTAATCATTAGTTCTATATCTTGTTCTTTAAGAAGGGCTCTTAAGATTTGGAGTTCCATATATTATTATTCTTTCTCTCCGCAACTTTCTTATTCCTGCTTTATTTGTCATGCTCATTTCTTCATGTCCTTTATCTGTAAAATCTGGAACACTTTTCCTTCTGTTCTCCCCATTTTCATTGGCTTACACTGTTTCAAGCACAGAATTCCTGTGCATGTTGGTCTTTTATCTGGATCATCTGGAATCTCATTCCATTCTTTCTGAACGCTAGTATAACTTTCGACGTTCGAGGTCTACTGGTGATATACTTTCCTATCTCACAGATTTATGGTCATCTGCCCTTAGGGAATACGGGGAGACTTGTGTGGCGGCACTTGACATATCTAAGGCATTTGACTGGGTATGGCATGAGGCTTTCCAAGCTCCTTCCTTTGGGTTTCCTCCTTCTCTTTGCTTACTTATGTCTAGCTTTCTTTCTAATCGTTCCATTTCGGCTGTTGTTAATGGGGCGACTACTACTTCCTTTTCTGTCAATAGTGGTGTTCCTCAGGGTTCTGTCCTGTCTCCTACTCTATTCCTACTTTTCATTAATGATCTTCTCAGCTGCTCATCATTTTTCATATGCCGATGACTCGACCCTCCATTCTTCTACTCATTTCAAATCTGCTCCCTCCTTTGCATCTAGAGTTGCCTCTCGTCTTCATCTTTCCGATTCCATTTTTGCAGATCTGGATAGAATTTCTCCAGTGGGGTTCGTCTCAACCTTGTGAAATTCAACTCTTTAAAATCTCAACTCCTCGAAATCTCCCTCTCAAAGACATCTAACTTATCTATCTCTTTCGACGGTTCTCCCGTCTCTCCTGTTGACAATATAAACATCCTTAGCCTTCACATAAACAAAAAATTGTTTTGGAAACCTCATATCACAATGGTTGCTA
This sequence comes from Armadillidium nasatum, assembly GCA_009176605.1. Classification (NCBI taxonomy): domain Eukaryota; kingdom Metazoa; phylum Arthropoda; class Malacostraca; order Isopoda; family Armadillidiidae; genus Armadillidium; species Armadillidium nasatum. The sequence goes on along the minus strand of SEYY01015478.1, from coordinate 753 downwards.
GGCCTGCCTCAAAGAAGTTGGGAGTTCTGTTTAGACTGCGATAATTTTTTTTCCTTCTTCGTAGTTACTCCAATTATACAAGGGTCTCATCCGCCCTTATTTGGAGTACTACTCTCATATATGGGGTAGCTCAGGTTTCACCCGTCTTTTGGATAGGGTTGAGTCAAAAGATAAAAGACTATAAACTGTTCCGCTCTTTCTAATTCACTTGACTCTTTATCGTTGCAACGTGACGTTGATGCTTTGTCTCTTTTCTATAGGTACTACAGCGGTAAATGCTCGAGGGAACTATCCACTCATATACCTCCACCTTTACAGTGTCCTCGTAGCACAAGGAGTGCATTGTCTACGCATAAACATACCTTCCTTCTGGAGGGCAACTCCAGGCTTGTCCGCTGTGGTGCCTCTTCCTTTCCTGCCAGCCACCTCTGTTTTGTGGAACTCTCTCCCATCTTGTGTTTCCTGCCGAATTTAATCACAATTACTTTGTAGCCCACGACTGCCCTCACCTGAGAAATTTGCGTTAGGTGGAACTTGTAGGATTTTTTTTTTCTTTTTATTATTAATTGAATTGGGCTCTGCCCGTGAGCGGTGGATATATTATATATATATATATATATATATATATATATATATATATATATATATATATATATATATATATATATATATATATATATATATATATATATATATATATATATATATATATAAAGATAACGGTTGTTTTTTTGTTTTTATCTTCTTTGTGTG
>SEYY01015477.1:0-28946 GCA_009176605.1 Armadillidium nasatum | reverse complement strand
TTTTTTTTTTTTTTTTTTTTTTTTTTTTTTTTTTTTTTTTTTTTTTTTTTTTTTTTTTTTTTTTTTTTTTTTTTTTTTTTTTTTTTTTTTTTTTTTTTTTTTTTTTTTTATTATTATATATATTATTATTATTATTTTTTTTTTTTTTTTTTTTTTTTTTTTTTTTTTTAAAAAAATAAATAAATAGTTATATAAAATGAAGTGATATAAAACAGAATCATTTAAATTCTATGTATTATATATAAGGTCATCTATTTAATGTTATATTTGTAATTAATTTATTAAGTTGGCTTAAATGCTTGAGAATTCTGCTAGAGCGATATGCAGCATACTTTATATATATATAAAATATAATTTTCTTAATAAAACCAAAAACCATCCTCTGACGTTGTTTCATTACCACGTAGATATATTTTATATCAAAAGTAAATTTTTAACGAGTAAAGAAACAAAGATTGGTCCTGGCTCTAGTTCACTATTTCACTAAGATGTTGGCAGCGGAAAAACATAAAAGGAAAAACTACTTTAGACGGTGAAAAGGCTGTCCGAAGTCGCAGGAAATAATATTTGACAACGAAAAAGCTCAGAGCTGAAATAATTGTGATTTAGGATTCTAATGTCAACGAAGCTAGGCACGGAGTCAAAAATCCTCAAAATCAACATCAACTACAAATTGGTGGGTAATGAAACTCTGGCACATTTTCGACAACGACCCACCTCCTCCATATATTCAGTATATATATAATATATATATATTTATATATATATATATATATATATATATATATATATATATAATATTATATTATATATATATATATATAGAGAAAAAACCCCTTCCAAAAAAATAATAATAATGGTATCAAAGGCGCTGGAATTCCCACACAATGACTGATTACTGCTGGTGCTTGAAAAAGAGACCTGACATCAACATGCAAATAAGTTAGAAAGCCACAAAAGGAAATCTTTGCCGTAGTTAAAGTGTAATTTTTTTAAGTCATTCCTATCGTTATTATGTAATTATAATAGTTTGAACTGTTTGTATTCATGAAATTTGAAGAAAAAAAAATTTTTTTTTTTTTTTTTATTTATTTTTATTTTTTTTTTTTTTTTTGTCCTAATTTGAATTTTTTTTCAAAAAGGCGATAGGCTGTTGACAAGAATCAAGACCAGATAGAGCCAAACCGAGTTGAAATTTGCATTCAACATACTCAAATTCATTAGAATCATAGTCAGATATATTCAATAAAAACATGTTCCCCAGTGCTATAAATGGTAGTAAATGTCTGACACAGGTGAGCCACTTTGATTCCAATTATTTTTCCTACTCAATGAAACTATAAAAACAAATTAATATAAATACATTAAATAAAGAGTAATTGAGGTATAAAGATCATTTTTGTGCAATAAATGGAGCAAAAATCTTAATTTTTTTATCAGAAACAAACACGAATTATATTATACATCGGGTTCTCAACTCTGAATAATGATAGGCAAACAATGATATCAGTAGACCGATATTGATTTCATATCGAAACGAAAATTACATTTGAATGCTTGGCAAAGAACATTTTTCTACAGGGGCTCTGGTAATTGGTAACGAGTAATCACAGGAAATATCGATGCTGTAATAAGCAAATTGATTACGAAATGATAAAAATAGCTTACCTGAATTATTTAAATCACTAAGTTCTGACTCCAATATAGGGTTTTCCAACCTATAATTGAATGATAAATTTAAAAATGTAAAAAAATAACTTCTTACATAATGAAAGTTACAAAATATTACCCCTGTGATAAAATATAAAATAACGTTTTAATACAATTTCGGCACAAAAACGATTACCATATAAACTTAATTTAAGAAATGTATAATGTTAAATTGCTTCACAAATTGTTCCAGAATGACCACAAAGACGTTGTGCAGAACTGAGATTGTTTTGGAAGTAGCTAATTAACAGTATTGTAATAACTTGGCTTAAAAAGTCATCGAAACAATGAACAGCTTATTAACAACACAAATAAAGCATACAATATATTTCTGTCTGTTTATAGACGCCCTTCTGCATCTTGTCAGAAACTTAAAAATGGGGAAAATTACCTGTTTTAGGTAAAAGTCGATATGTATGTACTTTTAAATTTCACTTGAGAAATGAATAGCGCAATTTAATATAACCTAACCTATTGTAGGTTTGCAAAAACTTTTGATAAATAAAAAATGATTTGTTTTGAGCCGGGCTTCAAGCGGGGAAATCATTTTGCAGTTCAACTCCATTTATATAAAATAATAATATTGAAATTATAAAATAATTAATTATATAATATAATAATAAAATTAATATATTATAATAATAATAATAATAATAATAATAATAATAATAATAATAATAATAATAATAATAATAATGATAATAAAAATAAGTGAAAAATTATAATAATAATAATAATAATATTCCTATTTATTCTAAACCTTCTTTCAAGAATTAAAATTAGACCACTACTAAAATATTTTATACGATTATAATTATATAAAAAATTACACATTAGAGAGTTAATAAGTTAAAAAAAAACTGTAAAAGATGGCTTACAATAAATAGTATTTTTTTTATCAATATATATTTATTTATTTATTTATTTATTTTTTACGATGGAGCCATAGTTTGAGTTCACAAACCAAACATTATTTTCAAAGTTCCACAATTCCAGAAATCAAATTAGAATAATTTAAAAATGGTGAAACATTTTCAATCTTTAATAATGACAATGAAAATTACTTTGGTTTTTGGAGATTCCATTTGTTATATTGAAATTAAGTAACGAAATGCAATGCTATAAAAGTCTGAATAACAGTAATTTGTTAAAGGATCGATTTCACTGAGAGTTTACCAGCAGAGAGTAAACTCGCCCAGCGTAATTAAAATATCTCGGCAAGTAGATTAGCTAACTAGCTCCTGAAAAGTTGTGGACCCGGCTACTTTACAATCAGGAGAGCTTCACCAGCTCTTGGAGCGAACGGTTCGTTCGCTCTAAACTGGTGGAGGTTGAATGGCAGTATTTTGTCTGCTGGAGGGACGGCATTGCCTAGTTGGTAAGTCCGCTCTCAGAAACAAAACAAAAAAAAAAAAACAACTTTACATAACTGGCTCAGTACGACGACTCGTTCACTAGACTAACAATGAAAACATAAAACAAGCACTGTGAGCGAAGAGACTAAGCCTGAAATTTAATTTGAAACAAGATGTAAATGTTTCATATTTTCCGTTTAATATTTAATACTCCACAGCAAAGATGTTTTTCATATATTTCCAAAATTTAAGGTAATAGTCGGGTTAAAGTAAGCATTTTTTCTTAATATACGAAACTACGAATACAAAATGATCTGAAATCAATTTTTCAATAAATTGATTGCGCGAAAAAGATTTGCAACTAACACACACACACCACACACACCAAAAAAAAAAAAGTGTAATTAACAAAGAGTAATAAGTACGATATTTTTTTTTTTTGGTTTGTTTCTGAGAGCGGACTTCGCCAACTAGGGCATATGCCGTCCTCCAGGCAGACAAATACTGCCTTCAGGCCTCCACCAGTTTTAAGCGACGATCCGTTCACTCCAAGAGGGTGAAGCTCTCGTACGATCATTTAACAACACATCGTACGACTTCAATGGCTTATTATCATCTGGCTATCCACTGCCAGGCTGCTGTATCAGCGTCGGAGTGAATTTTATAGCAATTTCGGAGCTAAAAAAAATTATATATATATATATATATTATTATATATATATATATATATATATATATATATATATATAAATTTTTTTTTAGCTCGAAATTGCTATAAATTCACTCCGACGCTGATACAGCAGCCTGGCAGTGGATAGCCAGATGATAATAAGCCATTGAAGTCGTACGATGTGTTGTTAAATGATCGTACGAGAGCTTCACCAGCTCTTGGAGTGAAACGGATCGTTCGCTCTAAACTGGTGGCCTGAGGGCAGTATTTTGTCTGCCTGAGGACGGCATATGCCCTCGTTGGTGAGTCCGCTCTCAGAAACAAACCAAAAAAAAAAAATGATCGTACTTATTACTCTTGTTAATTACACTTTTTTTTTTTTGTGTGTGTGTGTGTGTGTTTTTAGTTTGCAAAATCTTTTTCCGCGCATCAATTTATATCGGGAAAAAAATGATTTCAGATCATTTTGTATTCGTAGTTTCGTATATTAAGAATAAAATGCTTACTTTAACCCGACTATTACCTTAAATTTTGGAAATATATGAAAAACATCTTTTTCTGTGGAATATTAAAACTACCGAATATTTAAATATTAAAACGAAAGTATGAACAAATTAAGACATCTTGTTTCAAATTAAATTTCAGGCTTAGTCTCTTCGCTCACAGTGCTTGTTTTATGTTTTCATTGTTAGTCTAGTGAACGAGTCGTCGATTAGGCTGAGCCAGTTGATTGTAAAGTTTTTTTTTTTTTTTTGTTTTGTTTCTGAGAGCGGACTTCACCAACTAGGGCATATGCCGTCCCTCCAGGCAGACAAAATACTGCCCTTCAAGCCTCCACCAGTTTAGAGCGAACGAACCGTTCGCTCCAAGAGCTGGGGAAGCTCTCTGATTGTAAAGTAGCCGGGTCCACAACTTTTCAGGAGCTAGTTAGCTAATCTACTTGCCGAGATATTTTAATTACGCTGGGCGAGTTTACTCTCTGCTGCAGGTAAACTCTCAGTGAAATCGATCCTCTAACAAATTACTGTTATTCAGACTTTTATAGCATTGCATTTCGTTACTTAATTTCAATATAACAAATGGAATCTCCAAAGACCAAAGTAATTTTCATTGTCATTATTAAAGATTGAAAATGTTTCACCATTTTTAAATTATTCTAATTTGATTTCTGGAATTGTGGAACTTTGAAAATAATGTTTGGTTTGTAAACTCAAACTATGGCTCCATCGTAAAAAATAAATAAATAAATAAATAAATAAAAAATAAATATTGATAAAAAAATACTATTTATTGTAAGCCATCTTTTACAGTTTTTTTTAAACTTTTTGACTCTCTAATGTGTAATTTTTTATATAATTATAATCGGATTAAAATATTTTAGTAGTGGTCTAATTTTAATTCTTGAAAGAAGGTTTAGAATAAATAGTAACATTATTTTTATTATTATAATTTTTCACTATTATTTTTATTATCATTTTTATTATTATTATTATTATTATTATTATTATTTTTATTATTATTATTATTATTATTATTATTATTATTATTATTATTATTATTATTATTATTATTATTATAATAATTATTATTTTATAATTTTTCACTATTAATAAATTTTTTTTTTTTGATAAACTGGAGTTGGAACTTGCAAAAAGATTTCCCCGCTTTGAAGCCCGGCCTCAAAACAAATCATTTTTTATTTATCAAAAGTTTTTGCAAACCTACAATAGGTTAGGTTATATTAAATAGCGCTATTTATTTCTCAAATGAAATTTAAAATTACATACATATCGACTTTTACCTAAAACAGGTAATTTTCCCCATTTTTAAGTTCCTGACAAGATGCAGAAGGGCGTCTATAAACAGACAGAAATATATTGTATGCTTTATTTGTGTTGTTAATAAGCTGTTCATTGTTTTGATGACTTTTTAAGCCAAGTTATTACAATACTGTTAATTAGCTACTTCCATAACAATCTCAGTTCTGCACAACATCTTTGTGGTCATTCTGGAACAATTTGCGAAGCAATTTAACATTTTATATTTCTTAAATTAAGTTTATATGGTAATCGTTTTTGTGCCGAAATTGTATTAAAACGTTATTTTATATTTTATCACAGGGGTGATATTTTGTAACTTTCATTATTGTAAGAAGTTATATGTTTTTTACATTTTATTTAATATTTCATCATTCAATTATCAGGTTGGAAAACCCTATATTGGAGTCAGAACTTAGTGATTCAAATAATTCAGGTAAGCTATTTTTATCCTTTCGTAATCAATTTGTTTATTACAGCATCGATATTTCCTGTGATTACTCGTTACCAATTACCAGAGCCCCTCTTAGAAAAATGTTCTTTTGCCAAGCATTCAAATGTAATTTTCGTTTTCGATATTGAAATCGATATATCGGTCTACTGATATCATTGTTTGCCTATCATTATTCAGAGTTGAGAACCCGATGTATAATTAATTCGTGTTTGTTTCTGATAAAAAAATTAAGATTTTTGCTCCATTTATTGCACAAAAATGATCTTTATACCTCAATTACTCTTTATTTAATGTATTTATGATTAATTTGTTTTTATAGTTTCATTGGAGTAGGAATAAATAATTTGGAATCAAAAGTGGCTCACCTGTGTCAGACATTTACTACCATATATATAGCACTGGGGAACACGTATTTTATTGAATGATGACTGACATACGATTCTAATGAATTTGAGTATGTTGAATGCAAATTTCAACTCGGTTTGGCTCTATCTGGTCTTGATTCTTGTCAACAGCCTATCGGCCATTTTTGAAAAAAAATTCAAATTAGGAAAAAAAAAAATAAAAATAAAAAATAAATAAAAAAAAAAAAGTGTTAAATTTTTTTTTCTTCAAATTTCATGAATACAAACAGTTCAAACTATGGTATAATTACATAATAACGATAGGAATGACTTAAAAAAATTACACTTTAACTACGGCAAAAAATTTCCTTTTGTGGCTTTCTAGCTTATTTGCATGTTGATGTCAGGTCTCTTTTTCAAGCACCAGCAGTAATCAGTCATTGTGTGGGAATTCCAGCGCCTTTGATACCATTATTATTATTTTTTTGGGAAGGGGTGTTTTTTTTCTTATATATATATATATATATATATATATATATATATATATATATATATATATATATATATATATATATATATATATATATATATATATATATATATATATATATATATATATATATATATATATGTAAGGTGGGTCGTTGTCGAAGAATGTGCCAGAGTTTCATTACCCACCAGATTATGTAGTTGAATGTTGATGTTGTTGAGGAATTTTTAACTCCGTTTCTAGCTTCGTTAACGGCTGGAAACCCAAATCGCAACTATTTCAGCTCTAGGCCTTTTCGTAGTTTAAAGCACGCCTATTCCTATTTCCGGCTACTTCAGACACCCTTTTCACCGTCTAAAGAAGTTTTTCCTTTTATGTTTTTCCGCTGCCAACACCTTAGTGAAATAGTGAACTAGAGCCTGGACCAATCTTTGTTTCTTTACTCGTTAAAAATTTACTTTTGATATAAAATATATCTACGTGGTAATGAAACAACGTCAGAGGTATGGTTTTGGTTTATTATTAGAAAAATTACATTTTAGTATATATATAAAGTATGCTGCATATCGCTCTAGCAGAATTCTCAAGCATTTAGGCCAAACTTAAATAAATTTTATTATTACAAATATAAACATTTAAAATAGATGACCATTGTATATAAATACATAAGAATTTAAATGAAAATCTATTTTATATTCACTTCATTTCATATAACTATTTTATTTTATTTTTATTATTTTTTTATTTGAGCACTATATATATATATATATATATATATAATATATATATATATATATATATATATATATATATATATATATATATATATAATATATATATATATATATATATATATATATATATATAAGGAAATTAGTCTTAAAAACAACCAAATAATTTTTTTTTTTTTTATTTATTTATTTATTTATTTTATTTTTTGTTTTTTTTTTTTTTTTTTTTTTTTTTTTTTTTAAATATAATATATATATATATATATATATATATATATATATATATATATATATATATATATATATATATATATATATATATATATATATATATATATATATATATATATATATATATATCCTCTGGTGGCAAAGGCCAGAAACCTATCAATATCCACCAGATTTGGGTAATGCCAGAATTATTGTCGTTAATGGCCGACATGTCCCGATACACGGAGTTTAAAAGTGTGCAAGTCAAAGGAAGTTGGAAAAACAGATAAAGGAAGTGTGTTCCAGACTTGGTCCGTAAAGTACATATAAGATTGAGCATAGCGGTTCAGTCTAGGGTCAGAGAATTGGACAGAGAAAGGATGGGACTGTGAAGAAAGTCGTGTCGCACGAGCCCTTTTCAATGGAGGAGGTATGCGATGTGAGAGTTCAGAAGAGCAATGTCTGTTGTAATAGCGATATATATATATATATATATATATATATATATATATATATATATATATATATATATATATATATATATATATATATATATATATATATAATATATATAATAATATATATATATATATAAAAAAAAAAAAAAAAAAAAATATTTTTTATTTTTATTTTTAACTATTTCTTTAGGAAATGATGCTAATAATAAATTTCAATAATAAAGAATTGATTTAATAATTTCTGATTACAATAAAATTAATAATCGAACCTAATAATAAATTTCAATGGTAACACATTAAGTTTATAAATTTTAATTATAAAAAAAAAACTTCAATTATCAGACGTTGATTAATATTAAATTTATCAATCCTTCCATAATCGATTCGAAGTAAACGGGAGTTGCATTCTGTTGGAGTCACAGAAAATGGGGGTTTTCGGAGGTGTTTATATATATATATATATATTATATATATATATATATAATATATATATATATTATATATATATATATATATATATATATATATATATATTATATATATATATATATATATATAATACCCCTCATGTGAGAAACTTTTCTTGTACAGTTAGAAGGACAATGGGCCCCCTTTTTTTTTTTTTTTTTACACAGATCATCACCACTCACGGGCAGAGCCCTTTTCAAGGAGGGAACTTATAAAAGAGAAAGGAAGAAGAGAACCCACCCAGCTCCGAACCTAACGCATATCTCTCAGGTGGACGCAGACGGAAACCTTGAAGAGAGGAAGATTAAACGCAGGAGGAAAGATAGATTATGGGAGGGAGTTAAACAGAATTGGAAAGAAGGAGGCACCACAACGGGGAAGTCTGGGGTTTCCAGCATCCACACAAAATTCGTGCGAAAGCATGACACCCCTTGTGCAACGAGGGCGACGCAATGGTAGTGGAATGCGAGAGGCCAATTCTCTCGAGCACCTGTCATTGTACATAGGAACATAGGAAAATAGAGACAGTTAGAAGCCACAAGGGCCTATCGAGACTGTCCCAGTCCAAACAAATAATAACAATACTAATACATGCACGAAAGACTAGGTCTATCCCATCCCAGTTATCAGTTCATTCATGCATAGTCATGCATAGATAAAAGAAAAACTAAGCCCCATTACACATGCAATATTCAATGAACCATCACCCACTACAAAAACTGCCGTTAGGCTTAGTCATAGGTTGATCTGTTGATCCAAAAATTCATATATACCCGCCAATTTGGCTTAGTCAGATTATTCTATATAATACCAAAACCATCCATATATCTATCTAGCCCCTTTTTAAATTTGACAAGAGAATCACAGTCAACAACCTCCCGTGGCAAGTCATTCCAAAAATTAACAACTCTATTACTGAAACAGTATTTTCTTAGATCGAGATGGCATGGCTTCTTTTTAATTTTCTTGTTATGTCCTCTAGTTACTCTTCCATGGTCCACTATGAAGTATTTTTCAATCTCTGTATTACTGTCAGATGCAAATATTTTGTAAACTTGTATCATATCCCCTCTGAGAAATCTCCTTTCAACTGAGAACATTCCTAACTCCTTCAACCTCTCTTCATAGCTCTTCTCTTATTTTCAAAGCCAGAAATCATCCTTGTTGCTCGACGTTGTACTCTCTCCAGCATATCTATGTCTTTTCTTAAATGAGGAACCCAAACTTGTGCACAATACTCTAATGCTGGCCTGACATAGCTATTATATAGTTTGCTTATAACCTCTTTGCTCTTGTAAACTACATTGCGGTTAATTATACCTAACATCTTATTAGCTTTATTCCTTGCTTCCAAACATTGATCACCCACCTTCAGATTACTGCTAATTATCACACCTAAATCCTTTTTTTCTTGGTCCACAGTCTCAAGCCACTCCCCATTCATTTCATAATTAAATCCTTCATTTGAGTAACCTACATGAAGAACTTTACATTTTTTACTATTAAAGTTCATTTGCCACCTCTCTGCCCAACCAAGAAGTCTATCTAGATCACCTTGAAGCTTTATGCATCCATCATTATTCCTTACTGAGGTAACCACTTTGGTATCATCTGCAAACTTAGAAACCTTGCATTTAAGACCTTTGTCTAAATCATTTATATATATAAGGAACAAAAGTGGTCCCAGCACAGAACCTTGTGGTACCCCACTCTTCACCGTTTCCCATAATGACTTATTACCATTAAGTAATACACACTGCCTTCTGTTCTTTAACCACTCTTTAATCCAATTGTGTACCATTCCATCTATACCATACTGCGACAACTTTTGCATCAGCCTAACATGGGGTACCTTATCAAAAGCCTTGCTAAAGTCTAAATATATGACATCAACTGGATCACCCCTGTCTATACATTCAGTAATATATTCCATAAATTCTAGTAGATTTGTCTGACATGATCTACCCTTTCTAAAGCCATGCTGGGAGTTATATAGTATCTTGTTATCATCTAAGTGCTTCTCTATATGACTTTTCAGTAACTTTTCCAAAATTTTCACAACCAGAGATGTTAAACTAACTGGCCTATAGTTCCCTAAATCTTCTTTACTACCTTTTTTAAAAATGGGCACCACATATGCTGCTTTCCAGTCCTCAGGTACCTCTCCAAAAGCAATAGATCGCTTAAAAATCAAATACAGTGCCTTTGCAATACTGCTACTCCCCTCTTTTAGAATTCTACCATACACACCATCCGGACCCGCTGCCTTATTTGGGTCAATATGTTCTAGTAAGGATGCGATTTCATTTAACTCAATTTGAAATGTTGTACACCTATTCATTACATGCATACTAGAACTATTACTCTCTAAACTGCTATCCAACCTTTCCTCAGTAAACACTGATGCAAAATAAGCATTATTGTAGTACCTGTTGAAAAGAGATAGTGTCAACATCACGTCGCACAGAGAGAGGGTCAAGAGAGTTAGAAAGTAGAGGACAGCTAATTATTCTTTCATCCTTAGATTCAACCTTATCCAGAAGAGAGGAGGAATCGGAGCCCCCCACCCCCCGACAAATGTGAGAACAGTACTCCATACAAGGGCGAATAAGACCCTTATATAATTAGAGTAACTGCTCAGAAGAGAAAAATTTTCGCAACCTGAACAGTATTCCCAGCTTCTTAGAGGCCGCCTTAGCAGCCATTGTGATATGTGGTTTCCAAGACAATTTAGTGTTTATGTTAAGACCAAGAATGTTAATGTTATTTACAGGTGAGACGGGAGAGCCATCGAAGAAGAAAGGAAAGTTGGGGGTGTTTTGGAGAAGGAGATTTGAAGTTGAGTTTTTAAAGAGTTGAATTTCAAACGGTTGCTATGACTCCACCGAGAAATTCCATCTAGATCAGCAAGAATAGAATCGGAAAGTTGAAGACGAGAAACAACTCTTGAAGCAAAATAGGGAGCAGATTTGAAATGAGTAGAAGATTGGAGAGTTGAGTCATCAGCATAAGAGTGAACAGAGTTAGAAGCGCAGTTGAGAAGGTCGTCAATGAAAAGTAAGAATAAAGTCGGAGATAAAGCAGAACCCTGAGGAACACCACAATTGACAGGAAAGGAAGAAGAGCTCGCTCCATCTACAAGTGTAGAAGTGGAACGATCTGAGAGAAAACTAGACTAGAGTAGGTAAAGAGAAGGAGGAAACCCAAAGGAAGGGAACTCAGAGAGCAGCGACGCATGCCATACCCGGTCAAAAGCCTTGGATATGTCAAGCTCCACCACACAAAACTCCCAGAAGTCCCTAAGGGCAGAAGACCATAATTCAGTGAGATAGGAAAGTATGTCAGCAGTTGACCTCGAGCTTAGAAAGCCATACTGATGATCTGAGAGAAGAGAATGAGACTCCAAATGGTCCAGGAATTGAGAGTTGAGGAGAGTTTCGAAAATTTTAGACAGAACACAAGTAAGAGCTATAGGTCGATAGTTAGAAGGCTTAGAGCGGCTACCTGTTTTCGGGATCGGTTGAATATATGCTCGCTTCCAGCACTCAGTATAAAGTATTAGTATTAAGGCATAGAGAGTAGAGCGAACGAGGATAAGCGCCAACTCGGAAGAACACTCCCTCCCTTCCTAACGTTCATAGATTTCAGGATCCAATGCACCTTATCATAAGTAATAACTAGTAGAGACATGGGAAGCCTGAGAGGAGAAGAAGTAAGAGGAGGGTTGCCACCTTTCTATGTCATGTCATCTGTCAAAAGAACGATGTTACTATTGTAATTAAATCTCTACGATGTTTTCATATTTAGAATTTTAAAAACCAATGTTTTAAATTTAATATTAAAGTTGTTTCCTAACAAAAAACTAAAACAAAAATGATTATATATATATATATATATATATATATATATATATATATATATATATATATATATATATATATATATATATATATATATATATATATATATATATATATATATATATATATATATATATATATATATATATATATATATATACTGATAACTCTTTAAGTTAACGAACCACAGCGTGCTTCTTTAGTAAGATATGAATGAATTAATACAAATTTATATATGCATAAAATAATAAAAAAGGAAAATATTTTTTGTCCTTCTTATACGAAAATTACGTTTGTTCTCAATGGAGGTTTTAATCAATTTGGTTACCATGGCAACGAGACTTTTAAATTTCACACGTTAAAATCAAACTCTTTTCGTCTCTTTACGTACATCTCTTTACGTACATCTTTACATCATATATATATATATATATATATATATATATATATATATATATATATATATATATATTATATATATATATATATATATATATATATATATATATATATATATATATATATATATATATATATATATATATATATATATATATATATATATATATATATATATATATATATATATATATATATATATATATATATATATATATATATATATATATATATATATATATATATATATATATATATATATATATATATATATATATATATATATATATATATATATATATATATATTATATATATATATATATATATATATATATATATATATATATATATATATATATATATATATATATATATATATATATATATATATATATATATATATATATATATATATATATATATATATATATATATATATATATATATATATATATAGCACCATATGCCGGATGATGCAGGGTGGTGTCAACTGCAGAAAGTTTTCACATTTTATATATATATATATATATATATATATATATATATATATATATATATATATATATATATATATATATATATATATATATATATATATATATATATATATATATATATATATATATATATATATATATATATATACGAGGGTGGGCTGAAAAGTAAAGCCTGTTCTGCTGTAAAATCTCATACACTGCAGATAAGGTAATGAAACAAAGACTGAGAAAAGGTCAAAGGTTTATTCAATGAACATATAATATTAATTTTCTACATAACCTCCTCGAACATCAGTACATTTTGCAAACGTTGAACCCACTTCTTGAAACCAGTTGAAAAGAAGTCTGGATCTGTTTTCTGGAACTAGTCTTCCACCTCTTTCTTCAACTCATCATCTGAACCAAATCTCACTCCCCGAGACCTTCCTTTAACTTTGGAAATGAGTGAAAATCACAGGGGGGTCAGATCAGGACTGTAGGGTGGGTGATCAAGCGTTGAAGCTTCTGAAGCGTCTGGGCACTGCAATATGGTTTGGCATTGTCAAGAGGCAGGAGGAAAACAGTACGGTTTGATCTTATTCGACGGATGCGGTTCTTCAATTTCTGGAGAGTTTCACAATAACGATCGAAGTTTACAGTCTTGCTATTCGGCAAGTATTCCGAATAGACGGGGCCTCCACATCCCAGAATGCTGTTAGTATGAGTTTACCACCCGAGGAATAAGTCTTAAACTTTTGTACGCCAGGTGAGCTTGGATGATTGAATTCCATAGAGGCTCGTTTTCCTTCTGGATCGTAGTGGTGAACCCAAGTTTCGTTTCCCGTTAAAATGTTTTCAAGAAATTCTGTATACCTTCGGCATGCAAAAATCAAACACTGCTCGGTGCTTCAGCAAAATATCACTATTAGCTTCCATTTTTCTATCACTACACAACAATGAAACCAAACCACTATACCATACGCGTGTCAAATTTATTTTACAAGCTTCAATCTTTCGAACCCAGATCTGAACATGTTTAAACATGTTTCTGTTGCTTAACAAAGCATTAACTGGCGTTATTTTTCAGCCCGCCCTCCTATATATATCCTTGTCTGTTATACAACACCAAAGCAATTTGTCCTGTAAAGGGCAAAATATTATGAGACATAGTTTAAAATTAAATCGATAAATCGAATATCATTCACATTCACGAGTCGGAGATACAGGAACAAAGCTCCCCGTAAAACTACATTCCTCTATCATGCATGTACTCTTGGTGTAACGAAACGAAAAGTACCTACCATATGAAATGTGGTAGATACTTTTCGTTTCATAAAGTACCTACCATATAAAATGTGGTAGGTACTTTTCGTTTAGTAAAGTACCTACCATATAAAATGTGGTAGGTACTTTTCGTTTAGTAAAGTACCTACCATATGAAATGTGGTAGATACTTTTCGTTTCGTAAAGTACCTACCATATAAAATGTGGTAGGTACTTTTCGTTTAGTAAAGTACCTATCATATGAAATGTTTGGAGTGTGCTGCAAAGAAAGAAAAAAGGTAAAAGATTCTTGAGAAAAAGCTATGAAGTCTCCCAATTGATGTAATATTAAATGTTACTATTTTTCCCAGATATAGCTGGCATATTATTATCCCACGACCTTCAGGTATTGGTGAATTGAAAGCAGAGCCCCTTGTACATACGTTTGTATCTTCAAATTCATTTATTTCTATATAAATGAAATTGGGATACTTCATAACTTTTTCTAGTATCACTGGAGACTTCAAAACTTTCGACAAAGTCAATTTTTTTGTTTTTCCCTCCTTATAGCTCATCTGAAACCTTTTTTTTGAATGTTATATATATATATATATATATATATATATATATATATATATATATATATATATATATATATATATATATATATATATATATATATATGTGTGTGTGTGTGTGTGTGTGTGTGTGTGTGTGTGTGTTTGTGTGTGTGTGTGTATGTGTATGTTTGTATGTGTGTGTTATTGCAATGTTAAAATAATTTAAAATCTTAAGAACGAGAAAAGGACAAGATGAAAACCTCAAGGTTATGCCTTGGTGGGAACTCGGTCACTTGACGTTGTTCTTGAATCGAATTATTACGGGTTCGAGGAAGGCTCAACGGTAGAGTTTCGAGCTTTCGTTGCTCTCAATCGCAACATGTGGTGGTTCGACCCCGGAGAGGGAAAGCCTTCTTATCTTTTCATAAGAGTTTTATACTTTCCAACTTATGTATTGCGGTTATTGCGATATATATATATATATATATATATATATATATATATATATATATATATATATATATATATATATATATATATATATATATATATATATATATATATATATATATATATATATATATATTTTTTATTTTTTTTATTTCACCTCTGGTGGGCAAAGGCCAGAGGCCTATCAATATTCCACCAGAGTTAGGGGGAAAGTCGGGAACATTGTCTAATTAAAGGCCGACATGACCTGATACACGGAGTTTGAAGGTGGCTAAGTCATAGGAAATTGGGAAAATAGATGAATGAAGTGTGTTCCAGACTTTACCAGTAGAGTACATGTAAGATTGAGCATAGCGGTTAAGTCTGGGGTCAGAGAGTTGGACAGAGAAAGGATGAGACTGTGTAGAAAGACGAGTCGCACGAACCCTTTTCAGTGGAGGAGGCATGCGACGAGAGAGTTCAGAAGAGCAGTGTCCATTGTAATAGCGATAGTAAAGAGAGAGTGACGCAACATTTCGACGGGCAGAAAGAGATTGGAGAGAATTAGTGAGAGCAGGAGAGTTGATAAGGTGAAAAGCTCTAGACTCCACCTTTTCCAGGAGAGCTGTATGAGTGGAACCACCCCTATACAGAGCAAGCAACTGGGGTGGTGTGAAGAAATACTGAAGGCGCCTCAGAACACCCAACCTCTTAGAAGCTTGTTTAGAAAGAGAGGTAATATGATCTTTCCAAGAAAGATCACGAGAAAAAGAAACACCTAGAATATTAAGGAGAGATGAAGATTTGAGTTGCGTGTTTTCGAAGAAGATATCGTAGTTGTGTGGAAGATTGTGGCGAGTAGAGAGATGGAGGAATTGAGTTTTTGAGGCATTGAAAACAACCATGTTTTCTCTGCCCCAATTTGAAATGAGAGATAGATCAGAGGCTAGTTGCTCCAAGGCCACCCTCCTTGCCTCTATTAACTGTTGCTGGGAGGGGCGCCTTTCAAAATGAAAAGAGTAATGAAGGGTGGAGTCATCAGCATAGGAGTGGATAGGAGATGAAGTAATAGAGAGAAGGTCATTGATGAAAAGTAGAAAAAGTGTTGGAAAAAATCGAATATATATATATATATATATATATATATATATATATATATATATATATATATATATATATATATATATATATATATATATATATATATATATATATATATATATATATATATATATATATATATATAATATATATATATATATTCCTCATCTTAAGGCTTGATTACACTGGGCGAGTTTACCATCAGTGAATAAACTCGCTACTCGCTGCTGAAAAGTTGAGGACCCGGGACCCGGCTACTTTACATTCTACTCGCTGGCTTGTAAAGTCGTTCAGTGTAATTGGCGACTCGCTCACAAGACTGACAAGAGTTAAAAACAATGAAACAATGGAGAAAACACTGTGAGTGAAGAGACTAACCTTGTAATTTAATTTGAAACAAGATGTCTAAATGTCTGTACAAATTTTTGGATACATTTTTCGTTTTAATACTTAAATATTCGGTACTTTTAATGTTTCATAGCCAAGAATATTTTTCATATATTTCCAAAAATTTAATAATATCGTTGCTATTCCTCTTTAATATTTATTTTAAATTTCTAAATAGGCTTACCAACAGGTGGAAACATTCGAAAAAGAATATGCACTATGAAATTATAAATGACTCAGCGTAGTGAGTAGCGAGTTTACTAGCCCTGTGTAATCGACTACTCGCTCACTTACCAGCTTGTAAACTCTTTGCCCGCTGGCTTGTAAACTCGCCCATTGTAATCGAGCCTTTAGGTGATCTAAAATCACTATATTAGGTGATTTCAACGTTTACCACCGCCAATGTCATTCAAATTGTTTACATGATCCAGTTGGTGAACTCGCCAATCACTTTTCTATTCAGAACAACTTTGTGCAGTTGGTGCAACTCCCTACCCGTATTGGTGATGAACCCAAATTACTTGATCTTTTTCCTAACTTCTTATCATTCTCCTTCCACCGATGTTAAACTCTTTCCTAAAAAGATCCAACCAATAATTTTGTGCATCTTCCAGCTCATCCGACTGTATGACTCGCAGATACCTATCAATAAGGTTTTATGCGAGTTTTCAATGAATCCATTACTCTGAGGGGTATACGCAGAAGTAAAGTTATGTTCGGATCCTATCTCCTCACAAACGCTTTTGAATAAATCAGAGGTAAACTGTCTTCCACGATCAGAAACAAAAGTTTCTTGATCTTTCTCTTAAAAACATTGAACCTCTACAATTGTAGAGGTTCACTTGTTTTTTTAAGGGGGAAGCAAAGAGATAGCGAGTTGACCTAAAAGGCTTGTTGCCAATTCTACATCAGAATTTCATGCAGTTGAAGGAACTGTATATATATATATATATATATATATATATATATATATATATATATATATATATATATATATATATATATATATATATATATATATATATATATATATATATATATATATAGTTGAGACAAAGCGCGAAGTGGTTCTACACACCACTATAAGGATCAAAAGTGGTCTTACAAACATATATTCGGAAATGTAGAAGTTTTGAGCCAGAGATCGTGAAAATATTCTCTATTCACAACGTCACTCATCGTTTTTAACGGATTTATCAGTGAAAGTGGGTCAGCCAGTTTGCTAGAAGAGGTCAAATCCTAAAACCTTCGCTGTAGTTCAGGAACGATAAAACGAGATGGTTCTTGCAGGCCGTGGACAACTAACTAACGCATGGTACGAACACCCGTCGTAGAATAATATTCTCCACGACATTGCGGCACTTCAGTGGTAATAACATGAGAAGTGTGGGCAGAGAGACAATCATGTAAATAGTGTTGAACTTACTGCATAAGAACAGACTCCATTAAGTTCCATTCATTTGCAACCTGTGTAATCTTCAGCCTATTATTTTTTCCAAAAGAAAATTTTTGTCGATATTTCCAGCATCAATACATTAAAAATGAATTTACTTCCTCAAATATTTTCCCAGATTAAATTATACTTTTGGTACACATAGTACCATATTGACAGAGAAGGAAAAAAATTGCATAGATTTGTACATGTTAACATCAAATTCGCATTAGTGTGAGGAAACATGTTTTATTACTTTATTTATAATTACTTTATCGCTATCATAAACTTACTACAATGTCTCATTGGCTATTCTAGAGCAATCTCTTCTCTCCCATCTCGAAGATGTATCACCGGCTGTTTGTATGATGATAGCGCTTCAACACAGTTTAACACACCTGCGTTAAGTAGTATCTAGATAGTACCTTCATTGGTAGATAGATTATCAGATGAGGTCAGACGTCATGGTACGCACGTTCTCTAATATCAACTTGCTTATATTTTTATTTGTAGAAACATCTTAAAACAATACAATAATGGAAACTTGTTCTTGATGCAATGATTAATGGCTCTGACAAAAAAAAATTCCTTATAACTACCATTTTTAGCATTTTAACTCGGAAACTATACTTTTCAGGATATATAATAATTTAATAATTAGAATCATTATTGTTGTTTTCTTGCGAAGAGAAACCGCCTCTCAAAACTTGAACCCACATTTCCTTACCACCTGCAGATAAAACTCCAAAGATACATAAACTGAAGAACTGTGAACATAGCCAACGTTTATTGTACTTATTTTCCACGCCTTTTAGAACTTTCTTTTTCGTATTTTTAAAAAATGGATATTAAAACATAACACGTTTTCTTTTATTTCTTTATTTAACTAAAAATAAAAATACAAAAAATTCCTACATAAACGATTCTTTATTAGCTGGGGTGCAACAGTGACGCTACAGCTTTCCGTTTCTCATCAGTAAGAACACCAACAATACTAGTTTGAGCTGTGATGGCGTTCTCTAATGGAAGATTCTTGAGACTCTCTGCTACGAATGCTCCAAAAGCTTCATACTCGTTATCAATATTCCTTGATTTTATTGTCTTGCATGGAATTTCTTCAGGTACTACTAAGGCTCCTCAAAAGGATATTCCCTTTCGATAGCAATTCTCTTTCTATTCATCTGAAAACTCGTTTGTGGAGTTTGACAAGTTGGAACTTGTTCGGCTTTTACGATTTCATCAATCCATTCATTTGACTTATCCTGTAAAAGAATAATAATATATATATATATATATATATATATATATATATATATATATATATATATATATATATATATATATATATATATATATATATATATATATATATATATATATATATATATATATATATATATATATATATATATATATATATATATATATATATATATATATATATATATATATATATATATATATATATATATATATATATATATATATATATATATATATATATATATATATATATATATATATATATATATATAATATTGGTTAACTTTAAAAGTAAAAATGAAACAAAAGTTTGGTTGATTATCCACGATTTATATATTAAAAAATAACTACTATAGGTTATACTGTGTTATTTTTTATGCATTTTAAAAAAAAATAAAGCACAGGTAGTCAAGTACAAACAGTGGTGTATACAAACATTATATTATATATATATATATATATATATATATATATATATATATATATATATATATATATATATATATATATATATATATATATATATATATATATATATATATATATATATATATATATTAGTAATGGATAGGATATCATATTTTCTCATTTGCGGATGCGGATGTCGAATTTTGGTGAAGTGTGCATCAGGCCTGTAGCCAGGGGAGGGGATAGTATGGGCACAGCCCGTCCTGGGGCATCCTAACGACATTTTAGAGATTAGAAAACAAACTGCAAAAAATCTCTAAACTTTTCTACTTTGATCAATGAGAAAGATCGAACATTTTTTATTCTTTGAGTAATTTTTTTTATCTTGAAGGTACCAGTATCAAATTTTGAGATGGTTCATAATAGAGCGAGATACACATTTTTGCATTAAATTTAAAATTTCTGTAGTATCAGTAGTTTCGGTGGTCTGCAGACCCTCCTTTTGTCACGTTCGATCTAACTCAAACTTTCAGAAATATTGCTGGAAGACCGTATCTAAAAAATTATTCTGGGGATTTTTTTAAATGTATCTCTAGATAAGTGTTGTAGCCAGAATAATTTCTATAACATTCAAAAAATCAAGTAATTTTTCAAATTTTTTCTCGAAAAGTTTGACTAGCAACTTATATATTTTTTTCCTTTTTTATATACATATCAAAAATCTGAACAAATGTATTTTTTTTAATTTTTAAAATTTTTTCCAAAATACTTTAGTTACAAAATTTTTTTTCGCAGACTTATAAAAAAAAAACGTACATTCAAATAAGGTCTTTGTGTAGTGCTTCTGAGAGTCTGGACTAGATTAGTCAAGTGACAAGACTCTCACATCGAAAAGAAGGGGTTGTGATCAACTCAAAATTCCTCCACAATCACTTTTTTTATCAAAACCTTTTTGTTGCTTGACCAATCTGTCTCAAACTCCCATGGAGGCAGCAGGAAAACCAATGTATTAATTTTTTTTTTATATATATATATTTATCCCTAGAAAAAAGTGTGAGCCAAATTATTGTTTTAAAAAAAAAATCTTTTGGCTACGGCTATCAAAAATTCCCACAATAATTTTTACGATATGGTCATCCTGCAGCGTTCCTAAAAGTTTTTTTTCGATCGGTCTCGAGTTATTAGACCCTCGCATCAAGTGAAAGAATGGCCTGTGGACCTCCAAAACTACTGATACTGCAGAAATTTTAAAGGACTGAAAAAAATGTCAGAAATTGACTGCAATTAACCGGCCACAAAGACTTTCAATGACCCATTAAAAATGGCAAAATTAGTTTTCTTGGTGTTTGAGGAGAAACGCACAAAAGTTATAAATCATGAAATCATTCTTTAAAAATCAACAACAGTAAATACAGACGCTTACAGTTGTGTAAGAGAACCATATAGACACTACATGCCTAAATTAAAAGTTCATTTTTCCTGAAGGTTAATCGAGAAAAAAAAGTTAAATTAGGATTTTTATTTTTATACAAGTTCAGCTTTTATTCTAATCTTCTCTTTTGTGTTATGTTATCATTAAAATTTCCTGTTTGTTACGGAAAATAACAATTTGTAAATCGAACAGCTATTAATAATTATGCAGGGTGATTCACATAGACGTTTAAAAACTTCGTGAAATCATCACAAAGAAATTCCACCGAATACTTATAGGGCCGTAATCCGACCTCCTGGACAATATGGAACTTCAGCGTATGCTCCGTATGTGGTTTTAACATGACTGGGCCCCATCTCTTCGACACTAGTGGATCGGAGTCGATGGTCTGACTCCATGACCGTCCGAATTCCCAGACTTCAATCCTTGTGACTTTTACTTATGGGGTCATCTAAAGCAGCTGGTGTATTGGGGGGAAAATTACAGACAGGCAACATTTACTGCAGAGGGTCGAGGAAGGCACAACATGTATTAAGAACAATGTAGACCTCCGGCAGTTGGAGACCAGTATGGTCTCTGATGCGAGTTAAGTATCCAAGCTGGGGACTTAAATTTTAAACACCTGTTGTAATGGTATTCCCCTTATGTTACCTGCTACATAATAAACTATGGTGTATGGTGTTTGGTTCATTCCCAAATTGTCCCCACGATATCATGTAAACGAGCTGCTTACTGCCCTATATTTATTAGGTTTAATTTCATTGTGATGATGTCACCTTCCATTTGTCGAACTTTGAAAACATCGTTGTGAATCACACCGTATACAGGGTGTTTGGAACGTAAATGTAAAGTCTAAAAGGGGCAAGTGAGGATCTCGTTTTGGGCCATTATGACCATATATGTCAAATTCAAATTCATCACACTTTGAAAAATGACATCTATGTTATATGGTCATAATGGTTCCGAATCACCTCCTCTAAAACATATTTCAGTCTTTACATCGACGTTCAAACGCTCTGTACATATGTACAGCAGATCAATGTAAACAAACAACATAACTGTGTCCTTTGATTAGGTTTATACTTAATTTAAATAAAAATAATTGTACAAGTTTTGCTCATATTATACATACTATATATAGATATGGGTAAATAGAAAAAAATATACTAATAGTTTTGCCCCTCCTAAAGTTTGTTCTGGCTACAGGCCTGGCGTGGATGCGGATGCGGATATGAATGCGGATACAGTTGTAAATGTTTACCTTTTCTCTTTCTGCTTTCACCTTCTTTTGCTGCGCTTCTTCAATCATTACTTCTGTAAATTGCTCCTTGTGCATTGCTTTCAAAGTGATTTTTCAAACATGAAGTTCCCCGTCCTTTCCTTGAGTAAATTTTCTTACAAATAGAACATTTCGCAAACATATTTGTCTCATCAGTAAAAAATTTCCATACTAAACTATACTTTGTCGTCATGATTTATTAAATT
The DNA here is from genome assembly GCA_009176605.1 of Armadillidium nasatum. Classification (NCBI taxonomy): domain Eukaryota; kingdom Metazoa; phylum Arthropoda; class Malacostraca; order Isopoda; family Armadillidiidae; genus Armadillidium; species Armadillidium nasatum. The sequence goes on along the minus strand of SEYY01015477.1, from coordinate 5,742 downwards.
GAATTAAACACTCTTTAATGACATCTGCAACTATACTTTACGTCAGAATGCATGTAACCTTAGTCTGTGATATAACTAAGTACAGTCGTCAACAGAAGTTCGTTCCTATTAGGCTGGAATAAATATTTATATAAAATGGAGATCATTTCAGGTTCAGCCTATCACAGTTCAATTAAGCCCCTCTCAATGTTTTTAATTTCTTTTTATTCAAAATAGAGCTTTTATGAAATGATCTCCATTTTATATAAATATTTATTTCCAGCCTAATAGGAATGAACTTCTGTTGACGCAAGAAAAACAGAATATATTCGTCACTCAACTTCCAAGTATGAGACGACGTTTGTCAATAAACTTAATTTTACGTGTGCAATTTTTTTTTTTTTTTTTTTTGCATAATTTCTGCTAAAATTCGCTTAAATTCTAATAAGAAAACTTGATATTATATAATCAAACGGTTTTAAATTATTTTACATTTGTCTTGTGCAATTATGGTTGAAAATAATCTTAGTTAAAATAAAATTATGGCAACATCTGAAAACTTTTTAAGAGAATCGAGACAAAAGGAATACACATCATAGTATAATTAAAATTATAGTAATTTAGATCAATGCTATAAATTTAGGACAATCATGAATCCATATTATTGCCACAAAAGCAGTAAAATAAATATTAAATGGCTTCGTAAATAACAAAGGCTTATTTTGATTATCAGAAATATTTTCATATTTATCTTTATTTATTTTCTTGATTAAAAGTTTTCCAAGAAAAACGATAATATTTGTAAAATAATTTTGCTTAATTAACGACGTGGTAATTTATATGTTTAAAATAGGACGAGACTCTTACTCCCAATTAGAAAAGAGTTGACATACGTGTAATTCTTATTAACCAATCATTGAAATTTGCTTACAGTTCAACTGCTTCAAGAAAAGAAATAGTAAAAAGAATAGTTGTGACGTAAGCATATTAGGGAGTGACTTTCGTTAGATAATAGCTTGAAAAAAAGTCTTTGAAACCAAGGGAAGGATCCAATGTTCTCAATTTCAAAAAAGAAAAAAAAAATTTAAATTTTTGACCGATTTTTATGAAATCTGCAAGGTAAATGCATTTCAACGCATTAAAAAAAAAATCGATTTCTGTTGTTCTTCTGTATCTATAAAGGTTTGAAAGTTATTTGAAAATATTATCATTGAAAAAATTGAAAAACAGGGAAATATATCGGAAAATTGAACAGTATATTCACAAGTCTATTAGCTACAAACCTACAACTTCCTCTCAATGCATCATTCAATGCTATTTGATGTTTTCGAGATACAGCCTCTCAAATTTTGACAATTTTTAAAAAAAATTCAAAATTGTCAAAATTTGAGAGGCTATATCTCGAGAAGAAGAAATAGCATTGAATGATGTATTGAGAGAAAGTTGTAGCTCTGTATCTTCTCTAAATGCCAAAAATGAAAAAAAAAGTTGGTGTACTTTTTTTTTTATTTTTTTTTTTTGTCCACAAGGGTAAATTTTCCAAAATTTAAAAAAAAAAAAAAATAAAAAAAAAAATTCTACAGTTGGACATAAAAGGGGTATATAACTTTTTTTCTAAAGCAGATATCAAAAATCGTGTTCTAGGGTTTGTAGCTAATAAACTTCTGAATATACAGTTTAATTTTCGGGTCCTTTCGACCAGAGGCATTTCCCAGCTATTCACTTTCTTTCAAGGATAAATTTTCCAAACTTTTAAACCGTTATACATACAGAAAAACGTCAGAAATCGACTTTTTTTCAGTGCGTTGATATGCATATACCCTGCAGATTTCATAAAAATCGGTAAAAATTAAAAAAAAAAAAAAAATTAAATTGGATCCTCCCCTTCTGAAGTACGAATTTATCAAATGTAAAAGGGCTTTTCCCCGTTTGGTCTATGAATCTTCCTATCTATCTGATCTACTGTATATACGTTAGTATATATATTTATATTTTGTACGTATCTAATAAAAATGACTCGTGACTGCGCATGCGCACAGTCATATATATATATATATATATATATATATATATATATATATATATATATATATATATATATATATATTATATATATTATATATATATATATATATTATATTATATATATATATATATATATATATATATATATATATATATATATATATATATATATATATATAATATATAATATATATATATTATATATATATATATATATATATATATATATATATATATATATATATATATAATATATATAATATATATATTAAAGTTGAGTTAGCTTTTTCCTAGTGAATTTCTAATTAGAAAGATCAAAGCCAGTACTAAAGTTTTCATCACTTATTTAATACACTGTGAACATTTAACATCGTATCTCAGGACTCTAAAGTTTAATAATTTCTATTTTAAACTGTGCAAGCTTATAATTAAATTCACTTACTCTAAGTATTGAATTTAAAGCACTGCAAACCCACTTGAATTTCCCTTAATAAAAATTAAGCCTTAATTAATATTCTCTTGAGAGCAAAAATCAATAAAAAGGCAAACTATTTCTGGGAAAAAGGACTTCATATTGAGTGAAAAGGACAATGAAAGGCTTGATCCTTAAAAATGGGCAATGAATTCCTTTTATATAAAACTTTCAAAATCTAACGCTCAAGAAGGGAGATGCATGTTGAAGAAAGAGAAATTAATATATATATATATATATATATATTATATATATATATATATATATATATAATATATATATATATATATATATATATATATATATATATATATATATATATATATATATATATATATATATATATATATATATATATTAGTGATTAATCGGAATGTCATATTTTCTCATTTGCGGATGCGAATATAGAATTTTCGTCAATGCGGATGCGGATGTTGAATTTTCGAAAGTGCGGATGCGGATGCGGGTGTTGAATTTTCGAAAAAGTGCGGATGTTAATTTGATGAGGATGCTCCGCGGATGCGTATGCCATCACATAGATATATATATATATATATATATATATATATATATATATATATATATATATATATATATATATATATATATATATATATATATATATATATATATATATATATATATATATATATATATATATATATATATATATATATATATATATATATATATTATATATATATATATATATATATATATATAATATATATATATATATATATTATATTATATGGCATCCACATCCGCAAAATCAACATCCGCATCCGCATTTTCAAAAATTCAACATCCGCATCCGCAATCCGCTTTCGAAAATTAACATCCGCATCCGCATCCGCAAATTAGAAAAATATGAATATCCATCACTATATATATAATATATATATATATATAATATATATATATATATATATATATATATATAATATATATATATATATATATATATATATTATATATATATATATATATATATATATATATATATATATATATATATATATGCGAATTGTAGATCAAGAGTGAGTGAGGGTGAAGAGAGAACTATCGGATTGGTTTAGCATAGGAGTGGGATTGAGACAGGGGTTTGTAATATCTCCATGTTATTTAATCTATTGATGAATGGTTTACTTAGAAAAATGGAGAGAGAAGGGAAGAGTATTACGTTGAGAAATATGGAGGGTGAATGTGAAGTGAATGTTTTACTTTTTGCAGATGATGCGGCATGTGTTGGTGGCAGAATCTGGAGAAAAGATGAGAATACTTGTGAGAGAGTTTGAAGGGAAATGTGCAAACACGAGATTGAAAATTCAATCCAGCGAAGAATAAAGTTATGAGGATTGGAGGTGGGGATGAGGAAATGTGGAGGGAGGAATTGGTTTGTAGAAGTGTGAGAATGGAAACTTGAGGAGGTGAATGAATTCAAATATCTAGTAATGTTGGGTAAGGTAAGGGTGGGACGGAAAAAGGAATAAAGAACAGAGTGGTAGAAGGAATGAAAGTATTGGGGGGCCTAAGAAAAGTATGGAAGAAAGGAAAAATTTCGAAAGAAATAAAGATAAGAATGTTTGAATGTATGTGTTCACCTTCTGTATTGTATGTGTGTGAAACATAGACGATAAGTGCTCGGTCGAGAAAAAGTTTCAATGTCTTTGAGATGAAAGATTTGAGAGCGATATATAAATTGAGAAGGATTGATAGGATTAGAAATGAAAGAATAAGGGAGATGTGTAAATGGAAGAAGGGTGTAATTGATAGAGAGGAGGAGGATGTGCTAAAATGGTTTTGACATATGTGAAGAATGAAAGAGAACAGAATGGTTGGCAAGGTACGTAGATCCGATGTAGATAGGGGAAGGGTAGGGGGAGGGGAAGGCCGAAGTGGAGATGGATGGATGGAGTGAGAGTGATTTTGATGGAAGGAATTTGAGTTTAGAAGAGGGTAGAAGATTTGTGGAGACAGAGATGGAGGGCGGTGGTGAAAGCGTTGAAAGGTAAGAATAGTTATGTTTGTAAGGGAATTGTGGCGGGCACCACCTCACGAAAGTGGGAAAGTGTATATATATATATATATATATATATATATATATATATATATATATATATATATATATATATATATATATATATATATATATATATATATATATATATATATATATATATATATATATATATATATATATATATATATATATATAAATTAACATCTGCATCCGCATCCGCATTTTTTTTTTTTTTTTTTTTCCGCATCCGCATCCGCAAATTATGACATCCGATATATATATATAATATTATATATATATATATATATATATATATATATATATATATATATAATATATATATATATATATATATATATATATATATATATATAATATATATATATATATATATATATATATATATATATATATATATATATATAATATATATATATATATATATATATATATATATATATATATATATATATATATATATATAATATATATATATATATATATATATATATATATATATATATATATATATATATATATATATATATATATATATATATATATATATATATATATATTATATATATATATATATATATATATATATATATATATATTATATATATATATATATATATATATATATATATATATATATATATATATATATATATATATATATATATATATATATATATATATATATATATATATATATATATATATATTATATATATATTATAATATATATATATATATATATATATATATATATATATTATATATATATATATATATATATATATATATATATATATATATTTATATATTAATATATATTATATATATATATATATATTATTCCGCACAGCCGCGGAGCATTCTCATCAGCAATCGCGAAATTTCTACATCTGAATCCGCACTTGCGAAATTTCGAACTCTATTTCCGCTTCCGCAAATTATTATACTTTCTTTTTACAAATAACGATTCGTCTGCACTGCAAATTACACTTATATTCTTAACATTCACGATCGTTTGAAAATTGTGAACTTCACACTATAAAAGCAAATTCCCTACTAACGGCATAGTATATAGATATTAACTAGTATGCTAGGTCTAATGACAAAATTCGAAACCTCATACGTTACAAAGTTAGAGAGAGAGAGATTACGTGCGTCATGACGTCATAGTTTTATGGTCTTTAGCTCCGCCTTACAAATGTAGGAGAGGATACGATTGTAT
>SEYY01015476.1:10000-15644 GCA_009176605.1 Armadillidium nasatum | reverse complement strand
TATTATTATTATTATATTATACTCTATACTAAACGAGGGATAATTACTTCAAGTTATAAAACAAGGATTTAGATCTTCAGCCTGAGTTAGAATGAATCAAAGGATTTTCGTTCCTCTTAAAAGTTAAAAATCTTAATTACTTTTAAATGATAGTATATATATTGCTATTATAAATAGCAATTGATTCTCCGAGGTGAAGTACTTACCCTAATGTCGAAGAAGTCTTTTAATAATGCCAAGGATAAATACTGACAAATTTGGTTTCCTAAACGACCCTTAGGGTTCATAGTCACATACGAAATAGAGCAATCTGTGTATATATATATATATATATATTATATATATATATATATATATATATATATATATAATATATATATATATATATATATATATATATATATAATATAATATATATTATATGATGAGAAGAAATCTAGCAACACAGTTAGAAATTATAGTTCTTTAAATTATATTATATCAGCATATTTTTTTTCTAAATCGTCATGGTCGTCATCGTCATTTTCTGCCGATTATTTTGCCGATTAATTTACATATATTGGCTTATAAATATTCTGCTCCACCCTCTTCTATTGAGAGTGAAAGGCTGTTTAGTTGTGGGGGCCAAATATACTCTCAAGATTAAATCGAATTGCCCCAGAAATTAGAGGAAAGATTGTTTCTGCATCACAATTTAAGAGCTCTTAATTTAAAGTATTAGAATTTTGGAAGTAATCGTATTTAGCATTAAGGCTTGCCTGCACACGATTTCCCAAATTACAGAGGTTGTTACCAAAGTCCCTTGAGAATGACCTGATCTTCAAAGAAGGAATCAATTTCGTACATGCAGATGTCGTACATGTGGCAAGTGGAGCGACCTCTCATGATTTTACCTCCCTTCTCGTACAACGACGTACATCAAGGTTTTTTTTTTGACAGCTGACCTCACCTACTAGGGGATATGCCGTCCCTCCAGGCAGACAAAATATTGCCCTTCAGACCATCACGAGTTTAGAGCGAGTGAAACACATCCACACGCAATGAGAGCTCTTGATGCTCTCCCCTTCAAGGTTTGTTCGTAAGAAATTTCATTAACTTGTGAGCAGTACTTTGATTGCTTTAAGCGCTTATCTGGGGCTGAGGGCGAGTGGAACACCCGGTCTAAATTATTCTATACAATAAAATCACATGTATTTACACATTTAAATAAAGAAAATATACGATTTATTTCTTTCACATCAATTATAAAATTGTTAAATTTATTAAAGTAATGGAAATTTTTAAAAATATACTATTATATATATATATATATATATATATATATATATATATATATATATATATATATATATATATATATATATATATTATATATATATATAATAATAATAATAATAATAATAATAATAATAATAATAATAATAATAATAATAATAATAATAATAATTAATAATAATAATAAATAAATATATAATATATAATATATATATATATATATATATATATATATATATATATATATATATATATATATATATATATATATATATATATATATATATATATATATATATATATATATATATATATTTTTTAAAAAAATCATAGTTTTTACCCAAAATGTGTGTATATTTATGTGTGCTTTGTGCATGTGTGTACATGTTTGTCTGTTTCCTATTCTACTTGGGAAAGATAATTGGCAAACGCATTTATCCCATCATTATATTAGTGACTAGAAAAAGGGTTCGAAATATCTCATTGATGCACTAAAAAATAAATGTTCTTCAAAGTTTGGTTGAAGGAATAGCAAACATTACCAGGGGAATATTATGGTTCTTTATGATGGGATTTAATAGCCCTTTTTTTTTTTATTTAAGATTTATTATTTTAAGTTCCATTTCCTAAATTATTGAATCTACTTTGGAAAGTGAAAACGGAATAAGATCACTTTGAGATTGGACTTGACAGTGGGATGTTAATAATAGTATGGATCTTTATATAACAATCGTTAAACAAGAATTTTAACTATTGCTGTGTTAGGGTTAAGTATAATTATTTGTTATAAATAGGAAACACTGATTTAAAACAGAATAAGAGACTTGGATGTTAAATTTCAAAAACATCCCCTGTGTTAATGGATGCGGGAATTGTGTGTAGTTTCAGAACATGACATAAAAATCAGGTTTTAAAAAAAAAAATATTATTACCTGAATGATTTGTATTACGAGGCATTATTTTATCATTTCTCTTGTAAATGGAGAGCATATATTTCGAGCAGGATTTCCTTCTTTTGTGGAAAATGCTCTCAATATTCGTATGCAATTCTATCTCTCCCTCGAATGCATTTTTAATGCCCGACGAACACGCTTCGAATCCCAACGGTCGTAAAACGACATAGTAACTGTATTTGTACTCGTAAAAAACTATTATTGTTGTTAGTAACAGGAATAACAGAATAAATGCTGTTCGATATGTTGTAACTGACTTAATTTTGAATGTATAACGACGCAGTTTCAAATGTTTAAATGAAGAGGTAATTATATACGAGAATATATTCATTATTATTATTATTATTATTATTTTCTTTGTTACACTTTTGTTTTGAAAACCTCAGCGCTGCTTGCTGTGTGTTCTCCCACCACAGTTTTATTATGCTAACTGATATTGAATTATATAAATAAGAAAAGACAGAGCAGCTCTCACAATCTGTTATGAAATTGGAAAGATTGTTTAGAAAATGCTGAAGAATTGTATTTGAAAAGTAAATTATTTCCGAGTTTAAAATAATAACAGGTTTATTTTAAAATATAAATTTTTAAAAATATTTTCAAAACAAAATTAAATAAATCGCATTTAAATTATTTTTTAAATTTTCTGGAGGAGTAACAGAACTTTCAATTAACATACTTTCGGCCTAAGTGGAAAATTCATCATTAGTATTATGAATATATAATTTAAAACACGAGTTTGGATTGGACGACAAGGTTGAATCATGAGGAATAGTTCTTCGCATGGTTCTAGGGTTTGGGATTCCTTTTAACCAGTTTTTTTTTGTCTTCCCATGTACGACTGAAGGAATTTTCCTGCAGTCGACTCCACCCTGCATCATGCGGGATATGGTATAATGTATAAAAAAAAAAAAAAAAGTTAAACGAGTTCCTGTCATATTATATATATATATATATATATATATATATATATATATATATATATATATATATATATATATATATATATATATATATATAATATATATATATATATATATAATATATATATATATATATATATATATATATATATATATATATATATATATATATATATATATATATTATATATATATATATAAAATTTATACTGTCCCGTAGCCAGAACAAACTTTGAGGGGGCAAACGATTTTCTAGGATGGGCAAATTATATATATATATATATATATATATATATATATATATATATATATATATATATATATATATATATATATATATATATATATATATATATATATATATATATATATATATATATATATTCAATTGAATTTTAGTATTCACTTGTTTTATATACTGTTTTGAATGAAAATATGTATCATTGAAAGAATAATTAAGCCCAAAGTTAAAAGAAGGTAGAGCATTTAAGTATATTTCTCTCACGATAGACTCAGGAACGTACGTAGATATCAACTTTGAACCATCATACAAAGATTTTAGGTATGTTTCCATGGAAAAGAAGAGAAAGATACCATCTTAAAGCAACATTATCAATTAATCATACGTCTACCGAGACAACATAGTATCATTTTAGGAAAGAACAGGAATGGATTCATAGGAGGGGGTTACAGAAGAGAAACTTCGAGACCAAGGTGTACTTGTATGTAAAATCTTGAGATGGTGCGCATGGGCCAGTGAAAGGCTCACTGACCTATGCGTGGGGGAACAGGTTGAGGGGATCGCGCTCTCGGCACCTCCTCACCACTACCCCACCCACCGAGAGCACTGATCCCCACCTGTTCCCCTCGCATAGGTCCATGAGCCTCTCTCTGGCTCATGCGTACCATATCAAGATTTTTGCACACACGTACACGTACACCTTGGTCTCGATGTTATTATTTGACTGATTGAACTGAAATTTTCAAAGTATATGCATTTTTTCACGAAGTTCTGAGTTGATTTCGAGCATTTTTTTGAGTCTATAACGGTTTGAAATTTATTTGGACCAAAAGTTGAAAAAAATGAATAACTGGGTCAAACCACTGGTCCACATGAGTTGAAAATTTAACTGAATACCTTTGCCCCAATTTCTTGCATTGGTGGGAATAGATTTTTGATATCACGTCTAGAAAAAAGTTATAAGCACTTGAAATTTTTTTTTTTTGTGCAAAAATCGTACCCTTCTGGAGGAAAAAATTATTTAAAAAAAACGCTACCTACTATTTTTTTTTATTTTTGTGGATATTGCTTAGAGGAGGGACAGGGCAACAACATTTATTTAGTGCATTATTAAATGCTATTTGTTTGAAGCGAGATATAGCCTCTCAAACTTTGGGAATTTTTGAAATTTGGTCAAAAATGGACCTTTTTGAAGGCTATATCTCGAAACCAGCGAATCGCATCGAATAAAGCATATAGAGGGAATTTGTAGCCCCACCCCTCCTCTATACATCCACTCAAAAATAAGAAATGTTATAGTTTTATTTTTTTTTTTTTAAATTTTGTCTGAGAAGGTGGATTTTTTTAGTTCAAAAAAATTTTTTTTCGATAGTTGGTCAGTTTTTGGCTTATAAACATTTTTTCTATAACTCTGGGAACAAAAGTCTATTAGAAGCTTTTGTAGCCCATAGAATTTTGAATAAATATCCAACTTTCAGCTCATTCTAAAAAGTGGTTTGGCCCCGCCATTCTTTTGAAAAGGGGTCAAATTTCAAAAAAAAAAAAAAAAAACTTTTTAACCGTAATAGCCTCGGAAAAACGCTAGAAATTGACTTTTCTTACCGATAAAAAATCTATATACACTGAAAATTTCAGCAGAATCGGTTTGAAAATTAAAAAAAAAATTTGAAACTGGATAATTTGTATAATTTGCCATTTTAACCCCGGCTGACAAACCCTGGTTTTCCCTGATTTTTAGCCGGGTCCGGGGCCCCGGTCGGTTCATATATATATATATATATATATATATATATATATATATATATATATATATATATATATATATATATATATATATATATATATATATATATATATATATATATATATATATATATATATCAGCTTTTGAAAATAAAGTTATGATTGTGAATTTTGAAGCCTTATTTTTTTAAATGTAGTTTGTATGTTTATTATATCCATTCATTAATGTTGATGGCGTCAACTTTTATTTTGAATAGCTTGATAATGTATATGATTGGTAAAAAATGTCATTCTTATATCCTCCTATTAATAAGGTCGAAATTTATATATTTTATATAAAATATGGGGTTTATAAGACTTGAATATGTTTTTAACGTTCCTATGAAAACCTAAATGTAAAAACTTATCTTCGCAGTGTAGTAACATGATGTCTTAATTTATGCAATGTTAAACTTAATACAAATAAAATTTACTTTCTAAACTTGACCATGGGGTAAAAAAAATTTAAT
>SEYY01015476.1:2500-5000 GCA_009176605.1 Armadillidium nasatum | reverse complement strand
TGAATTATATAAATAAGAAAAGACAGAGCAGCTCTCAGAATCTGTTATGAAATTGGAAAGATTGTTTAGAAAATTCTGAAGAATTGTATTTGAAAAGTAAATTATTTCCGAGTTTAAAATAATAACAGGTTTATTTTAAAATATAAATTTTTAAAAATATTTTCAAAAAACAAAATTAAATAAATCGCATTTAAATTATTTTTTAAATTTTCTGGAGGAGTAACAAAACTTTCAATTAAATACTTTCGGCCTAAGTGGAAAATTCATCATTAGTATTATGAATATAAATTTAAAACACGAGTTTGGATTGGACGACAAGGTTGAATCATGAGGAATAGTTCTTCGCATGGTTCTAGGGTTTGGGATTCCTTTTAACCAGTTTTTTTTTTCAGTCTTCCCATGTACAACTGAAGGAATTTTCCTGCAGTCGACTCCACCCTGCATCATGCGGGATATGGTATAATGTATAAAAAAAAAAAAAGTTAAACGAGTTCCTGTCATATATATATATATATATATATATATATATATATATATATATATATATATATATATATATATATATATATATATATATATATATATATATATATATATATATATATATATATATATATATATATATATATATATATATATATATATATATATATATATATATATATATATATATATAATTTATACTGTCCCGTAGCCAGAAACAAACTTTGAGGGGGGGCAAACGATTTTCTAGGATGGGCAAAATATATATATATATATATATATATATATATATATATATATATATATATATATATATATATATATATATATATATATATATATATATATATATATATATATATATATATATATATATATATATATATTCAATTGAATTTTAGTATTCACTTGTTTTATATACTATTTTGAATGAAAATATGTATCATTGAAAGAATAATTAAGCCCAAAGCTAAAAGAAGGTAGCAGCATTTATGTATATTTCTCACTCGATGAACTCAGGAACGTACATAGATAATCATCTTTGAACAATCATACAAAGATTTTAGACATGTTTCCAGGAAATAGAAGAGTAAGATACCATCTTAAAGCAACATTATCAATTAATCATTCGTCTAGCCGAAACAACATAGATGTATTTAAGAAGAACAGGAGGGATTTCGCAGGAGGATGCAGAAGAGAAAGCAACGAGAACAAGGTATATGTGTACGTGCGTACAAAATCTTGAGATGATGCGTACGTGCCTAGGGGAGGCTCATGGACCTATGCGATGGGATCAGGTTGAGGGGATCGAAGCTCTCGGCGCCTCCTCACCCCCTACCCCTACCCCACCCACCGAGAGCACTGATCCCCTACCTGTTCCCCTCGCATAGGTCCATGAGCCTCTCTCTGGCTCATGCGTACCATATCAAGATTTTTGCACACACGTACACGTACACCTTGGTCTCGATGTTATTATTTGACTGATTGAACTGAAATTTTCAAAGTATATGCATTTTTTCACGAAGTTCTGTGTTGATTTCGAGCATTTTTTTGAGTCTATAACGGTTTGAAACTTATTTGGACCCAAAGTTGAAAAAAATGAATAACTGGGTCAAACCACTGGTCCACATGAGCTGAAAATTTAACTGAATACCTTTGCCCCAATTTCTTGCATTGGTGGGAATAGATTTTTGAATCACGTCTAGAAAAAAGTTATAAGCATTTGAAATTTTCTTTTCAAAAATCGTACCCTTCTGGAGGAAAAAATTATTTAAAAAAAACGCTACCTACTATTTTTTTTAAATTTGTGGATATTGCTTAGAGGAGGGACAGGGCAAGAACATTTATTTAGTGCATTATTAAATGCTATTTGTTTGAAGCGAGATATAGCCTCTCAAACTTTGGGAATTTTTGAAATTTGGTCAAAAATGGACCTTTTTGAAGGCTATATCTCGAAACCAGCGAATCGCATCGAATAAAGCATATAGAGGGAATTTGTAGCCCCACCCCTCCTCTATACATCCACTCAAAAATAAGAAATGTTAGTTTTATTTTTTTTTTTTAAATTTTGTCTGAGAAGGTGGATTTTTTTTAGTTCAAAAAAATTTTTTTTCGATAGTTGGTCAGTTTTTGGCTTATAACATTTTTTCTATAATTCTGGGAACAAAAGTCTATTAGAAGCTTTTGTAGCCCATAGAATTTTGAATAAATATCCAACTTTCAGCTCATTCTAAAGAGTGGTTTGGCCCCGCCATTCTTTTGAAAAGGGGTCAAATTTCAAAAAAAAAAAAAAAACTTTTTAACCGTAATAGCCTCGGAAAAACGCTAGAAATTGACTTTTCTTACCGATAAAAAATCTATATACACTGAAAATTTCAGCAGAATCGGTTGAAAATTAAAAAAAAATTTGAAACTGGATAATTTGTATAATTTGCCATTTTTAACCCCAGCTGACAAACCCTGGTTTTCCCTGATTTTTAGCCGGGGCCGGGGCCCCGGTCGGTTCATATATATATAT
>SEYY01015475.1:0-2500 GCA_009176605.1 Armadillidium nasatum | reverse complement strand
ATTTTATATTTATCCAATGTTAAGTTACTATGCAAATGAGAAAGGAAGAGTGTTCAAGAGTGATTCAGCCTAAAATAGAAGGCTTGTGCAGAGTTTCCTCAAAGGAGAGAGAATGGGACTAAAATGTTTATAAGATCAGTGTCCATTATAACAGATAAAGAATAATAAAAAATGAAACTACAATTTGATATGAAGAAAGAGATTGGAACGAGTCAACAAATAGGAAATAAATTGAGTAGATGTAAAGATCAAGAACTCGACCTTTCAAAACAAGAGCCGAAAGAATAGATCTATCTCGTATATGTGTAAATCATACTAAAAAAAAAAAGTTACAAATAATTCCACTTTATTAAGAAAAAGAGATCGCATTGTACAGAAGTTCAGAAATCTTCTCAAAACCTCAAATCTTTTAGAAGTCTACTTTGAGAAACAAAATAATCCTAAAGAAGTCCCGTTGTTAAGAAATTTAGATAGTGAAAGGTTTAAGTTTAACTCTTTCGAAAGAGATTTTATTATCACGTGAAAGGATGCGTCAAGTAAATAGATAACGAAAAGGAGTGTTTCAGAATTATTGAGAAAATCGCAGAAAATCAGTGACCAATTGAGAAAAGACAACACAATAACAACATCAATGTTTTCCATCTCCCAATTAGTGAATCCTGGAACATCAGTATCCAACTTAATGTAATGTCAACCATAATATCAACCTTATTTTCTTTTCTTCCAGTTAGTGAGACCTAGAAATAAGTACGCCGTTGAGAAAAGTTTTCCATCCCCCAATTAGTGAATCCTGGAACATCAGTATCCAACTTAATGTAATGTCAACCATAATACGAGCCATAATATCAACCATATTACCTCTTCCTCCAGTTAGTAAGACCTGAAAAATAAGTCTCCAGTTGAACAAAGACACCACTATAATATATTCTATTAATTAACTTTTGAACTTCTCATATTTTTAAATAATAAATTTAATAGAAGTATTATAAACTCTAGGAACAAATGGTAAAGGAATTTAAATGATTAATGATTATGCAAGAAAGAAAATGAGAAGTAAATAAAAAATTACAGGTTTTAAAGAAATCCATTATTATTATCATTATTATTATTATCATTACTATCATTATCATTATTATTATCATTAATATTATTAAATCTTTAATGTTATATTTAATATTATTATATTATTCATTATTATTATTATTATTATTATTATTATTATTATTATTATTATTATATTATTATTATTTATTATTATTATTATTTATTTTTACTATTAAAAAATACTGTTATTAATACACCAGTTGACATTAATTCTCTTTCAAGAAATTTTCTCTTAGGCAGTTTATTTTGTTCCACTTTTTGATACAACTTGGTTTCTACTATATATATATATATATATATATATAATATATAATATATATATATATATATATATATATTATATATATATATATATATATATATATATATATATATATATATATATAATATATATATATATATATATATATATATATATATAGTATATATATATATTATATATATATATATATATATATATATATATATATATATATATATATATATATATATATATATATATATATTATATATATATATATATATATATATATATTATATTATATATATATATATATATATATATATAATATATATATATATTATATAAAATGTAGTTTAAAAGTGCATATTTTGTAATGCAATACTTTCTCTTATAACATAGCTTCCATTGAATGTATCTATGTAAATACGTGAATATTCCTATTTTGCATATTCCGCACACCAAATATAGAGTTTATTGCCTAGAATGTCAAATTAACAGGGTTGAACATAGCTCGGCTTTCTTGTTATTGGAAACTTACAATCACTTTGCTTTGGAAGGTATAAAGCACCAAATGGCTTTAATTTATATAAAAACAAGCCATTGTTGCAGGTAATTGTTTTTACCTCGGTTTTTTAAAGGTGTATTACGATTGAGCTTTTTTTTGTGATTGTTTGCCTCGTGGAATAATGGAATCTGTTACAGCTATAAAGATTGGAATTAATGTTTAGGATAATGTTAGTTCTTATAATTTGCTTAATAAAGAGAGTGATTATAACTACAAAGAAACACTATAAATAAACATTGTTTCATTCCTAATTTATTAGTTTTTTTTTTGTTTTGTTTCCTTTCTTACTTGTGTTCATTTGTTTATTTACGTGTTTGTCAAAATAAATTCTTTCCCTCCTTGATTCGGAAGTAGTGGCAATGACAGACTCAACTTCTCTTATCCTCAGCCATTAACAAATTGAAATTTAAAGGAGGCAATTCCGGTGACTTTCACCCTACACATATTCCTCCTTACACACACACACACACACATATACACACATTCAAATACACATTCATTCATGAATGCACCTGTAATAAATTATACCTCTCTCTTTTTAGGTCGTAATTTCAAACTCGCATAATTATTTGCATTATAAAGCAAAC
>SEYY01015473.1:10000-15000 GCA_009176605.1 Armadillidium nasatum | reverse complement strand
TATCATTCAAAAGTTACGCCAACATAGTTTGTATAGATTTTTTGTTTTATCATGATCATTCGTGATGGTGTCTCAACAACATAAAACGCAATATATTATTGGATCTTTTATTCTCGCTATGAGGATAATACATTCTTCCCCTGTTTGACGAAAATGATTAGATGAATTAAGTACGTAATTAGGAGAATATTATTTTTAACTACATAATTTGCTATTCACTCTTGGAAAACGTTTATGCGGCTTTCCAAGTGTAATTTTCCCAGTGGGGGTTTAGAATAGTGTGAAGTTTAATACCCTTTTATATATACTGTATATAACATTGCTAGGTTTGAATAACAGGCAAAATGGCAGCGAGCGAACTGAGCTATTAATATTCGAAAGTATAGTAGATGTTGCCAACTACTTCGTCAGGTTAATACAAGTTCGTTACGTAAATATTAATTTACCTAAAAATTTTCAAACCTCAACTTTCTCGAAAGGATTTATGCTGACAGCAAATAATAATTTTCGGTAAACGTAACAAAACATAGCTACAAGCTATGATTGAAATTGAGCCAAAATATTTATGAAAAAATATCTAAAAAAATCTTTGGAATGCTTAAAAAAAAAAATTTTTTTTTTCTAAAACTTTTTTTTTTCTAGGGATATATAATAAGATTCCGTGCAAATATTTTTAAGATGAGGTCTTTGTGCAATGTTTCTGAAAATTTGGGTTAGATCGATCAAGTTTCCAAAACATTATTTCACCCTATTATGAACAAACTTTATTTGATGCTGGCATCTTTAAGATTAAAAAAATTCTTTCAAAACTAAAAAATGTCTAAACCCCCTTATAATTACAAGGTGCGAATTTCTGATGGTCAAATTAAAGGCCGACGTGACCTGATACAAGACATTTGAAGGTGTGTAAGTCATAGGAAGTTGGGAAAATAGAAGAAGGGAGTGTGTTCCAGACTTTACCAATAGAGTACACGTAAGACAGAGCATAGCGGTTAAGTCTGGGGTCAGAGAGTTGGACATAGAAAGGATGAGACTGTGTAGTCTTGAATATATATAATGCTAGTCAGTGGACGAATAATTGTTGATAATAATACAATAAAATTTTTAAATAACTCACTAAATAAAATAAAAATTGAAATTTTAATCCCTACTTACATAAAGATTACAATTCTGGTTGTAATATACGAAAACATCAGTGGTAGGAGGAACATGGTCTGTAACAAAACCAAATTCAAGTATATTATGGTATAATGGAATAGCTGGTAAATCCGATTTGTACCCACAATCATCATTATCGAAAAAACACAAAGGGCGAGAGCAAAGAAGACAAGATATTTGTGGCATAGGATCACCTCTGAAAGATTATGAACGCTATCAGAAATGATCTTATTCCTAATTAACATGATTATTTATTAAATAAAATTTTAAATAGTTTAATTAATTTATCATTTTAAAATAAAGATATGATAACAATTATCCTAGATTAATAGTAATAACGTAACATACTTATATATATATATATATATATATATATATATATATATATATATATATATATATATATATATATATATATATATATATATATATATATATATATATATATATATATATATATATATATATAATAAAGAGAAGGGTGAAGATGCCATTCAAATAGCAAGACCACTTATTATATATATGAAGTGTTAGATTTACACTAAAAGCCCAATGATCCGACACAAAGAGTACCACCAATGTGCTTTCAATCTGACGGTGGGACCTCTGCTACTCTTATTTTCGCAAAGTACTCTTATTATGACTCAGATAATGACTCCTATAATATATTTTATCAATATTTTAACAATAATCAACAAATCATATTAAATTCGAGGCCCCAAGAGTGGCTGGTATTTCAAGGAACCTCTCTCATCCTATACTCCTTAATTAATTATCGACTGGGAATTAGAGATGGGTTCTTTCCTTGCTACAGTCTTGTTTTCTCAGTTCTCAGTTCTCAGTTCTCAGGTCTCAGTTCTCAGTTTTCATTGATTTCTCTACATCGATTTATTAAGTTTTTACTTCCTCTTTTTAGACACATTTGGTTTTTGAAAACGACGTTTTTAAGCCATAATCTCCTCTCTTTTTATTGTTTCTAACTTCAGTTTTTATCCAAAAGTAAAAATTGTTCTTCTGTGCTCACTGTTTCTTGCTTTACTTGCATGACGTTCCCTGAAATTTGAATTCTGTATCTTCAGTTTTAATGGAATCTATGCTCAACTTATTTTTTTCCTTAGCCCTGACGACTATCTTAAATTATTCGAAAACTTAAATTATTTTTTAAAAAAATAAATAAAATAAAAAAATAAAAAATAAAAAGATAAAAAATCCATCTTCTTCTTTTGTTTTTTTGAGTTTCACATTTGTATATATATATATATATATATATATATATATATATATATATATATATATATATATATATATATATATATATATATATATATATATATATATATATATATATATATATATATATATATATATATATATATATATATATATATATATATATATATATATATATATATATATATATATATATATATATATATATATATATATATATATATATATATATATATATATATATATATATATATATATATATATATATATATATATATATATATATATATATATATATATATATATATATATATATATATATATATATATATATATATATATATATATATATATATATATATATATGTATATATATATATTATCTCCTCTGGTGGGCGAAGGCCAAAAGGCCTACCAACATCCACCAGAGTTGGGGAGAATTCGAAATCGGGGCGCTAATGGCCGACATGACCCGATACACGGCATTTAAAAGTGTGAAACTCAAAGGAAGTTGGGAAAACAGATAAAGGGAGTGTGTTCCAGACTTTACCAGTAGAGTACATGTAAGAGTGAGCATAGCAGTTAAGTCTGGGGTCGGAGAGTTGGACAGATAAAGGATGAGACTGTGTAGAAAGTCGTGTCGCACGAGCCTTTCTCAATGGAGGAGGTATGCGACCTGAGAGTTCAGAAGAGCAATGTCCGTTGTAATAGCGATAGTATAGAGAGAGTGACGCAACAATTCGACGGGAAGAAAGAGATTGGAGAGAGTTGGTGAAAGCGGGAGAGTTGATAAGAAGAAAAGCCCTAAACTCCACCTTTTCAAGAAGAGCTGTATGTGTGGAACCACCCCAGATATGCGAGGCGTACTCAATACAGGGGTGAACAACACCCCTATACAGAGCAAGCAACTGGGGTGGCGTAAAAAAACTAAGTAGTGGACTCAGAACACCCAACCTCTTAGAAGCTTATTTAGAAAAAGAAGTGATGTGATCTTTGCAAGAAAGATCACGAGAAAAAGAAACACCAAGAATATTGAGAACAGATGAATGTTTGAGTTGAGTGTTTTCGAAGAAGATGTCATAGTTGTGTGGAAGATTGTGTCGAGTAGAAAGATGAAGGAATTGAGTTTTAGAGGCATCGAAAACGACCATGTTTTCTCTGCCTCAATTTGAAATACGAGAAAGGTCAGAGGTCAGTTGCTCCAAGGCCATCCTTTTCAATTTATCAACTGCTGTTGGGAGGGACGTCTTTCAAATTGAAAGGAATAATGAAGGGTGGAGTCATCGGCATAGGAGTTTATAGGAGACGAAGTAATAGAGAGAGGATCATTGATGAAAATTAGAAAAAGAGTTGGGGATAGGACAGATCCTTGAGGAACACCACTATTTATAGATTTATAGGATGAACGGTGGCCGTCTACAACAGCTGCTATAGAGCGGCCGGAAAGGAAATTAGAGAGAAGGTCACAGAGAGAAGGATAGATTTCGAAAGAGGGAAGTTTGGAAATCAAAGATTTGTGCCAGACTCTATCGAAGGCTTTCGATATGTCTAGCGCCACAGTGAAAGACTCACCGAAACCCCGGAGAGCGGAGGACCAAGAGTTAGAAAGTAGGGAAAGAAGATCACCAGTAGAACGTTCTTTACGAAAACCATACTGGCGATCAGAGATAAGATTAGAAGAATTGAGATGTTTCCAAATCTTCCTGTTAAGGATAGATTCGAAAACTTTAGAAAGAATGGAGGTTAAAGAAATTGGACGATAGTTAGAGGGTTGAGAAGGGTCCCCATTTTTCGGCCCAGGATGAATGAGCGCTCGTTTCCAGCAAGAAGGGAAGGTCGAAGTAGAAAGGCAAAGACGAAATAGTTTACCAAGGCAGGGTGCAGGCTCGGAAGCACAAGTTTTGAGAACCGCAGGAGTAGTACCATCAGGACCATACGCCTTCTTAGTGTTAAGCTCAGAGAGAGCAGAAATGACATCTTTAGAAGAAATTATAATATTAGGCATAAATGAGTTGGAGGGGGTTGAAGGAGGAGGAATAGCTTCGGAATCGTCTAAGGTAGAATTAGAAGCAAAAGTTTGAGTGAAGAGTTCAGCTTTAGTAGAATGTAAAATGGCAGTTGTACCATCAGAAGAAACTAAAGGAGGGAAAGAGGAAGAAGCAAAGTTAGAGTTGACATTTTTTGCAAAATGCTAGAAAGGGCGAGAGGAAGAGGAACCAGAAAGATTATTGCATTTGCGGCGGAGAAAAGAGTTTTTGGTATCTCGAAGAATAGATTTTGCACGATTCCGGGATGAAATATAAGTTGAATGGGTTTCAGGGGTTTGAAGGCCATGGTAATCCCTGAAGGCAGCGCCACTGCGGCGGATAGCGCGAGAACAAGTAGAGTTAAACCAAGGTTTGTTAGGCTTAGTTGAAGGGAAAGAATATGGAATGTACGCCTCCATGCCAGAGAAAACCACATCGGTTATGCGCTCAGCACACTCCGAGGGATCCCTTCCACGAAAGCAATAATCATTCCATGGGAAATCAGAGAAGTACAACCGCAAGTCAGACCAGCTAGCAGCACCGAAGTGCCACAAACGTCTCCTCACCGAAGGCAGGGGTTTATTC
>SEYY01015472.1:0-12054 GCA_009176605.1 Armadillidium nasatum | reverse complement strand
GGTACGATTTTTGCAAATTTTTTTTCAAGTGCTTTTAACCTTTTTCTAGACGTGATATCAAAAATCTATTCACCAATGCAAGAAATTGGGGCAAAGGTATTCAGTTAAATTTTCAGCTCATGTGGACCAGTGGTTTTGATCCAGTTATTCATTTTTTTCAACTTTGGGTCCAAATAAGTTTCAAACCGTTATAGACTAAAAAAATGCTCGAAATCAACTCAAACTTCGGAAAAAATTCACATACTTTGAAAATTTCTGCTCAATCAGTCAAATATAAAAAAAAAAAAAAAAAAAAAAGAAAATTAAGATTTTTTTCCTTTTCTGTTTCTTTTGACCGCTCTTTTCTGCTAGTGAATGTTCATCTTTGTGATTTGATTTTAGATACTCCAAAAAGATTTGGTTGAAATTTTTTTACTTGTAGCACCCGGAGGTTCTCTTCTAATTTTCTGACTGCAGATGTTACATTTAGCTATTTCGAGCCTATCCTGAAACATTGTAAAGTATTCAAATACTGCAGAAGCTGATCTTTTAGACATATTGACTGAAAGTATAAACAAAATAATAATTTTTAAATAATGCAGCTAAATGATACAAGTTTGATACATAGCAAAAAAATAACAATGATATGTTTAAATACAGGTTAAATTGATAATTTTATATCTTACATTTTTTCAAACTTTACCTTTGGGTCTTCCCTAGGTAAACGTGTTAAATCACTATTATGAATTAGAATAATTTTTTTGTAAAATTTTTGTACTTTTTTTAAACTTTAAATATACAAAACCGTAATTTTCTGATTTTTTTTTAGAGAAAATGCTTATAATCATTAATTTAAGTGAATGTTGCCTATTTACTACTCCTTCCTTACAATTTAAAAAATTAATTTATCTAATTTTCTTAACCTAAAATTTCAGTGCTTTTGACCTCTTTACAAATTTTAGGAAACCCCGGCCGTAACCCGGCCCCGGCCCGGCCCGCCCCGGCCAAATTTGGGTCCGCCCCGGCCCCGGCCCCGGCCTATATATATATATATATATATATATATATATATATATATATATATATATATATATATATATATATATATATATATATATATATATATATATATATTAGGGATGGAGCGATACCAAAATTTTTACCGATACCGATACCAATACCTAAAAATTACCAGATACCGATACCGATACCGATATCGGAAAATATGCCGATACTACTACCGATACCGATACTTTACTCTTATCCAAAAATTTTGCCGATACCGATACCTTTACTGAAAATTTTGCCGATACCGATACCGATACCGGTATCGGAAAATATGCCGATACTTACCGATACCGATACCGATACTTCACTCCATCCCTATATATATATATATATATATATATATATATATATATATATATATATATATATATATATATATATATATATATATATATATATATATATATATATATATAGTTGAAATAGGTTTGTTCGTATTGAACCTTATGCGTATAATGAACCATAATGCCAACAATGTCAAAAAAGACATGATAATAATAATAATAATAATAATAATAATAATAATGATCACTTTATTAAGTTACATAGACGTTTCAAGTCTGCATGACTCATTTTCATATATATATATATATATATATATATATATATATATATATATATATATATATATATATATATATATATATATATATATATATATATATATATATCAACAGACCTCCAAACAACACACTAAACAGACCCCCCCTCCCGAAATAAACCCGACTTCAACAACCTCCCAAGACACTTACAAACCTCACTTGCAAGATTGAGATGCGGGCACCACCCAAACCTACAACATTACAAACACAAATTCAAAATAAACCAGGCAGCATCTCCCACCTGTACTAGATGCGGAATGGCCCCGGAGACCGTGAAACACTTTCTATTACGCTGTCCTTCCAACTTCGCCCAAAATCTTCTGGGCATCACTTCTTTGAAAGATCTCTGGACGAGACCGACTGCGGCAGGAAGCTTCATTAGCGAAGTGTGGCCGCCTCAACATGGGGTGGTCAGGGGGTGAGAAGGTAAAAAAAAAAAAAAAAAGGTATATATATATATATATATATATATATATATATATATATATATATATATATATATATATATATATATATATATATATATATATATATATATATAATCTGGAAAAAAAAAAAAAGAAACAATTGAGTAAATTAAATAAACATTATTTAAGTTATATCACAAAAAATGTAGAAAAAAAATAAATAAATAAATAAATAAAAAATAAAAAATAAAATAAGTATTTATATTTAAGACAACAAAGACATAAAGAACTTCACTAGGTTTACAAATGAACTATATATAAGGAGGAGTAATGATGTTATGTTTTTGAGCCATAAGTATTGATGTAATTTAGGTGGTTGTTACTTAGGCTATTATTATTGATATGTACTCTTCAGGTTATAAGAAGAGGAGTAGAGGAGAGGGTTGTGTTTAGTTGGGGTTTTAGTTGTTTAATGTACAGGGATTCAAGGATTGTGCGATCAGAGTTTATTTCAGATAATGTTAAGATGCTGAAGTCTGAAAAGTTGAATGGGTGGTCGTGAGAGTGTGAATGAAGTCTGATGGCGGAGTGTTCTGGAGATGAGGAGGGGAGGTTTGTTCGAAAGGAGGTTCCCATATGCTTATGAATCCGGAGTCTAAGTTGTAGGCGAGTTTGGCCTACGTAGCGGGAGTTACATTCCGCACACGTGAATAAATAGACAGCAGATGATCTAAGCAAAGTTGGGAGAGTGGTTTTATATTTGAAAAATGAGCCGATAGAGAATGAATTAATGCCAATGAAGTGTGGTCGAATTTGAGGGAAGAGAAGATGGAGGTCTTTATTTAGGGAGGGGGTGAGTGTGCCAAGGTACGGAGTTTTGATATATAGTTCAAGTTTAGGGACTGTGGGAAAATTTGATTTAGGACGGAAAATATTATAAATGAAGTTGTTAATTGATGTTTCAATAAGGTTGGGAGGGAAAAAATTAAAATTAAAAAATTTTTTGAGGTGAAGAATTTCTAAATGGAAATTCCACCAGGAGGAGCAGATATTGTATGAGCGGTGCAAATATCCAGTGATGGTGGTAAGTTTGAATGTATAGGAAGTAGAACTGAGAAAGTTGAGGCCAAGAAAGGTTGGTTTACGGTATACGGATGTGGTAAAGCCATGTGGTGTGTGTGTAACAAGAACATCAAAGAAGGGGAGGGTACCATTGTTTTCATCTTCTCGTGAGAACTGAATATTAGGATGTTGGTTATTAATATACTGGAAAAAGAGATCAGATTGTTGCTTGTTATTGAAGATTAGAAAGCAGTCATCTATGTAACGTTTGTAGGCAATGGGACGGAAGGAAGGGGGGCATTGATTGAGCCAGATAGTTTCATGAACGCATAGAAAGATGTTGGCAAAGGTTGGGCCCAATGGTGATACCATGGGCATTCTGTCTATTTGGTGGTAATATGAGTTGTTGCATGTAAGAATGGTATCATTAACTGCTAAGGATAAGAATTGTTGGAGCAGAGGTCTGGTTAGGCCAAGGCTGTCGTGTGTATTAGACTCTAGGATGATATTGCAGGTTTCTTTAATAGGTATATTTGTGAATAAATTGTTAATAACAAAGCTAGTGATATAACAGCTGGGGTAGTTAAGGGATTGAATATAATTTGCAATTTAAGTGAATGAATCAGGAAGTGTGTAGGAGTTTTTGTGAGATGATCAAGATAGAGGATAAGGAATTTACATAAGTTATATGAGGGAGTGTTGATAGCGGAAAGGATAGGGCGAAGAGGGATAGATCGTTTATGTATTTTAGGTTTGCCATATATTATGCCTGGGGATGAGCCAGATATGAAGAGTTGGTTATAGTGGTCAGTGAGGAGATTTTGTTTTTTAAGGTTACGTAGGAAGTTGTTGATTTTATCTTCTATTTTAATAATATATGGGAGAATGTTTTTAGTGTTAATGGGGCGGAATTTGGATATGTCGGAGAGGATGGAGTACATTTTTTGGGTGTATGAGGCCTTGTCTAGAATGACTACACCTCGTCCTTTGTCAGGTGGACATATAACAATAGATGTGTCAGATTTTAATTTTTTAAGAGTAGATAAATCTTTAGTTATTAGGGGGGAAGAAATGTTTTGGGGTTTAAATTGATTGTATAATTATTATTATTATTATTATTATTATTATTGTTATTATCATGTCTTTTTCGACATTGTTGGCATTATGGTTATATATATATATATATATATATATATATATATATATATATATATATATATATATATATATATATATATATATATATATATATATATATATATATATATATATATATGAAACTGATAAGCCAAACTTTTATTCATATAAATTTAATTTCATAAAATGGCTAATGTAATAAAATGTTCATTCAGTAAATTATTTGCATATATATATATATATATATATATATATATATATATATATATATATATATATATATATATATATATATATATATATATATATATATATATATATATATATATATATATATTAAAAAGGAATTTACTTTTTATAGAAATCCTGAAGACTTAATTAAACAGTACTGTGACTGTTTGTCCTATTTTTAAAGATACCTAAACCAAACTAAGTAATATATTAGCCAATTGAAAAGGATAATTAAAATTAATAAAAATCTATAGTTACTCACCAAAAAATAAAGAGCTTCAAAAGCCAAACTTAATCATAGTTTTCTTGGTTTCCTAAAATTTCGGTTTAGGATTATTGCCTTATGAAGGTTAAAGGCTATATTTAAGTTAGTGGGTATTTAATAAACAAGGGGTCCTTTCAAACAGAATTAGAGCTCATTTCCAGCAAGAAGGGAAGGCTAAATTAGAAACAGATGTAATATTTTGCAAAAGCAGGGTCCAAGCTAAAAAGCCCAAATTTTGAGAACCACAGGAGGGATACCATTGGTACTGTACACCTTCTTAGTGTAAAGCTAAAGGAGAGGAGAAATGGACTTCTTTAGAAGAAATTACAATTTTAGACATAAATGAATTGGGGAGAAATAAAGGAGGAGGTATAACTCTGAAATCATCTAAAGTTGAATTAGTGGCAAAATCTGAGCAAAATGTTCAGTTTTTGAAGAAGGTAAAATGGCAATTGTGCTGTAAGAAAATACTAGTGGAGGGAAAGTGGAAGAGGCAATATTTGAGTTATTTTATGCAAACTGTCTTAAAGAGAAGCCAGAAAAATTATCACATTTTGTATTGAGAAATGAGTGTTTGATGTTAACAAAGAACAAGAACAGAGCTTGAAGAGTTACAAGATGAAATATAAATTCTGAAGTTTGAAAACTGGTAATTCCTGAATGCAGCATCCCTGCGGCAAATAATATGAGAATAAGCAGAGTTAAACCAAGGTTTGAAAGGTTTAGTACAAGAGAAAGATTATAGAATATAGTCTCCATGCCACAGTGAATTACCTCAATAATGTGCTCTGCACAAGCAAAGGACCCCTCTCTCGGTAGCGATAATCATTACACCAGAAATCAAAGAAGTATGACTGAAAAGTCCGACCAGCTTGGGCCTGAAATGTTACAAACCTTTCCTTGAAATATAAGGAGTCTTTCTTGAGGAAGACTTGAAGAGATAGAAGAGGATACAGAGATAAGAAGTGATCTGAAGAACCCAGAGGATGATAAAGTTTGACAGAATAAGGAGATTAGAATTTCAAAAGAAGGTCTATAATGTTGAGTTTATTTTGAAGATAATCGGGATAATAGTAGGTAGCCACGTCTGCTACTCAAAATCGTTTTGGATGAAGAATTGAAAGGCATGTTCATCTTCTGTATCATGAAAACTAGAAGAAAGTCATTGGTGTCAGTGAACATTGATATCACCTAATATGATAGTTTCTGAGAAAGGAGATGATGAAAGGATGTTTTCTGTTTTGGAGTTTACATTGTCAAATAATTTAGAATAGTCAATAAATTAGGATGTAAATAAACAGAACAAATGAATTTAGACATAGAATAGCAAGTGGAAAATTCAGAAGACTTCAGATTAGAGATACAAGAGTAAACAGAATCGTAGTGTGCATATGCATAACTTTCTTTGGCTGAAAATTGAAGAGGAAAGAGAAAATAGTTTGCTATCAGAATGCTCAATCATCCGAGTTTCTGTCAAGAATAAGAGGTTAGGTCTAAAAGAAGTGAGGTAGTGTTCAACAAAATGGAAATTGTGTTGAAGACCACAAATGTTTCAGAAATTAATGAAGAAAATACTGTGCACTAGGGCAAGTCAGATGCAAAGTCTTGGTGGCACCATTCCTATATCACCTATCAATAATTTTGTTTACCAATGTGACTATAAAATAACTAGGTGTATTACAGTAGCAGAAAACCTAAATTTTATGATATACCAACCTTCATGAGTTCAGTAAAAAATTGGTATCAGTATTGGGTACTTTAAAATTATTAGTATTGGTTTACTATGGTAGTAAAAACACTCTGATTTGAATATTTTAAGAATTGATGAATTAGAACATGTTGCACATCATTGTCAAAGTTTTAACCCTGAGAACAAGCTTCAAGGTCCTCCTCCCATAGGAACATTAACAGCTCATGGAGGAGGCTCATAACTGCTAACTATTCATTGTTGCCTGGGTTACCCCAGTAATGTTGACTTTTTACTATTTAGGAATAGTTTTCTGTGTTCTGTTACTACTAGTAGTTTGAATTGTAGTTGCTTTTCATTCTTGGATTATTGCGACTTTTGTTCGGCAAAATTATTGGTAACTGATATTGCTGTTATAATGGATACTCCTTTTTCATAATCATCTCGTTCTAGCCATGTTTCAAGGTCTGTGTATAAAAATGCTGTGTCAAGGTTCAATTTCTGAAAAAAGGCAATTGTCTACTGATGCAAAATCTTGTAACCATCAGTTGGAAATTGATGTCTTTGGAATTTTAATCCTCTTTGGAGGTGGATATTCATGTTCTCCACTTCCTCCAGCTCCATCTATGAACATATTGATATTTTTCTTTTTAATTTTTGTTGACATTTTTGCATGAAGCAATGATAGTGCAATTTATTCTTCCAAAAGATACCAAAGGTGTTGTAAAAGTTTATTTAAAGCAACATTTCCTACCTTTTCATCTATTTTTTCATACAGATTTAAGGTACATAATAGTTCAGTATCATTCCAAGTAGTTGCCACAGGGTTGGATGCATCTATCCATACTTTTACATAAACTTTCACTGCAAATATACAAATCCTCTGAAGCCCAGTCTCCTGTCTTTGTTAAATGAAATTGGTTCTGAAACATCCATATATTTAGGGAATATATAACCTTACTCATCTATCTAGTCATATGCATTGGTCCAAGAGCATGGAATTGGATATCACCAGGATATAATATCCTCTTTAATATCATGTAATATTTTTGCCAGAGTTGCGCACTGTAGTCCAGTGATGATATTTTGATTAATATTTTTTTCCAAATAGTTTGAAACTTCTTGAATAGGAGAAATTCAGGACCAGAAGAAATACCCAAGACCTCTGAAAACACACTTTGTGATGTCGGCAAGGAAGATTTAGTAAAATGTTTTGGAGCTTATCTTCAATTAATATGCATGCTCTTTTGTGGTGGTCTGTATTTGAAGCCATTGTTTCAGAAGACATTCCAACGACTTGATCAGTGAGAATCCAGTTTTCAGTTGCTTTAACTACTGCATTAGCTATATAGACTCTGGTTCCACTTTCTAATTTTTGTACTTACAATTTTGTTTTTTTTTTCCTGATACCAGAATTGGGAGCCATTCAGTATGTTCTTTTGATGTTAGGTCCTGCATCAACTTCACACCCCAGTAAACTATCAATGGGGTCTCTAATTTGACTTCTTTCTTTAAATGTGTTGCTGTGTGTTTCCTTTGTGACGTTCGTAGATAAAGAATAGAAGACTGATTTATATTTATTTTGTTTTCATCATGGCCTAAAGAACAAGCAGTTCTATAAGAACATATGTGGCGGTCCAATCAGATATCTTCATTCTATCCAAAGCTGCAGATAAGGAGGGCGTAATGATGTTGGTTCTGTCTCTTTTCATTTTTTTACACTTAAGAGAATTTACCCCACCAACAGATCCTTCAATATTTTTATCCTCATCATTTGAACAGTTTTGTCGGCTGTATATATATATATATATATATATATATATATATATATATATATATATATATATATATATATATATATATATATATATATATATATATATATATATATATATATATATATATATATATATTGAAGAGGTTGGTAGATTTCTGGTCTGGAATAAACAGTAAAAGATTAAAGGTAAGAAAAATAGAGATTTTAAAGACTCACCAACTTTTTCTGTTAAAAAGAAACTTCTGCTGAACCGGAGATAGTAAAAAAAACCTCCCAAGTTGTCAAAAGCTAATCTCTCCAGACTCTCCCTCTCAATAAACTATGTCTCCAATCCTTTCTACTTTTCTGAATCAAACCTGTCGAACCAAAAAAAAACAACACACAGAAAAACAAAAAAAAACAGAATATTATTAACAAAGAAAAAATACTTACAATTAAATAAACCAGTAAGCGCGGTTGCAAGCTATTTAACATAAATTTGGGAAAAATCAGAACACAAAACAAATCAGGAAAATCTTATTTATATGAAAGTCTAATATTTTTTTATATTTATCTTTCACACATTCAATATTACATAATTTTAATTATAAGATTTAAGATAGTGATACTCATAATAAAAATAATAATATAAATAATTATTAAAGAATAATAATGAAAATAATAAATAATAATAATAATAATAATAATAATAATAATAATCAAACAATAATTATGCCAATAAATAATAATAATAATAATAATGTTCGTAACAATTTATATTTTTCCCATAAATACAATTATCAGAGATGATTATGAATGTATGAATAAAGAAAGTGAAAATCAAAACATATCTTACGTCCCTCCATGATTAATATGTTAGTAGTATTAGTGATGGGATGAATATATGATCTTAAATAATTTGTACAAATAAGCTTAATACAAAGTTGTTCTGGTAAAATCTTTCCTCTATGACCAGTTCTTTCTATTTCTCCACGCTAATTCTTTCTTCAATCAATTTCTTCAACCAATTCTGGTTGGTTCTTCAACTAATTGTTCTCCAAATTAATTCTTAATCAGTTCTTAACCAATTCACATCTGATTCATAACCGATTCTTGACCAATTCGTAACCGATTCCCTATTAAAAATATAATAACTATAACCTTGTATACAACAAATATGTACTATCGCTTATCATTTCATATTTTTGAGGTTTTATCATCATAAAAAAAATTTTCCACATAGATATTTACCTTGAATAAGGGAAATATGTATTCTAAGTCTGGTTTTGATGGTGGTTCTGTGGCCTTTGATGTTTTCTCCACAGGTGTCAAAAGTGATTCCTTGTCTTCAGACCACCAGACTTCTTTAATTTCTATTATTTATGGAGATTTGGTAAACTCCTTTCCGAGGAAATACATGTCCTCAATGATTATTTGATCTTCAATGCAACTAAGGCTTTATTTATTCACTTGCCTTCTTTTCTTTATTTAAATTGTATTTTAAGTTATTAATTTTAAATTTATACTTATAACAAAAGCTCAATAACTTCTTATCTGCAAAAATAAGGAACTATAGAACACTACATCATACCTCCCCACCCGTTGTTGGGACAACAACGCGGATTTTCTTGAGCTTTTTCTGCTATATGAACAACTATTCTTTTCCTTTTAAGTCATTTTCCTTTTTCCTTAAATTTACTGTAACTTAACTCTAAAAAAAACTTTCAATTTCCAATAAAAATTTGAAATTATAGAATTCCTTTTACCTTTAGTCTGTCATGACTTATCTTTACATAAAAGAAAACTTTCTTCCTTTACAATTAAATATTTTGAAAATAAAAACTTCCTCTTTTCAAAAACAAAAACAAAACTTTCTCTTTTAAATAAAAGGTTTGAGGTACTCTAATACTTAATTAAAGATACCCCTTCATTTTTCGTTTAAGTTCTTCTTCAGTAATGGGGTTCCTCTGTCCAGCAAAATACCCCATTAAATACACAATCAACTGATGCACTTGCTTCTCTATTTCCTTTTCTATCTCAAATTCCTGGGCTAATTTTCTCCTTTTAGGGGCAGGACCAAAAGTGGTCCTCAAATTACCAGGAATCTGCCTAATACCAGAGGTAGATGGTGTAGGTTCTTCCACTCTGGCAATGTCTTCATTCCTGGATTGACTTTGCAACTGATCTTCAATGATGGTAACCGTTCTTTCTGCTGAGGTATTTTCATCGTCCGATGAAACACTAGTATCTACATTATCTGGAACCAAAACACTTTCGATATTATCTGGAACCAAAACATTACTTTCTACACTTTCTACATTAGCTGGAACCAAAGATGGTTCTACTTCTAAAGTCATAAAAGAAGCAGTTTCTACCCATGTTAAAGAATCAGGAATAATTACTGTTCTATCAAAACATCTTGCATCTCTCATTTTTCTCCAGATTTTCCCAATCAATTCACGACAAGGATGTATTCCATCCCACAAAAAGCCCTGATTCCCAAGGATCATTTGTCTTCCACTTATGAAAGGTTCAGTGTGCCTTCGGAACCTTTTACTATTGTTGATTACAAACATTACAGGGTACGAATTTGCAGATGGACCTTGGTACCTAAAAGCTTTTAACTTATGGTAAAGATCTACCATTTTTGCGTGCATCACATAATTTTGGAATCTCTCTTCCTCATAATATCTTGATTTGATAGCCAGTGGGAAATTGAATAATTTTCTTTGGTTATAATGAATCAAGTCAAGGTATGGTGGAATCATTAACCATATTTTTAGATTGGGACACCTAAGCCTGCAAGCATCCTCAAATCCTCTAAACCTACTAGCAAAGTCTGTAGTATCAAAATTTTCATTTGGTTCCACCACCTCATATTTTCTTTTCCATCTTCCTTCTCCTCCTTCTCCTAAATCCACTTTATTACAAGCTTCTGTTATTAATTGTAAATACCACCATATGGGTAAAACTCTCATTTAAATGATTGACTAGGTTTCGGGTTAATTTCCTTAAATTTGCCCCTGGATATGGAGCATATACCACTTCCATATTTGGAAAATACTCAGGATTATGTTCTCTTTCCATTTCCGCCACCCATGAATGACCCAAAACTAACATCTGAAAAAAAGACAATAAAACTATTACAATTGACATAAAAATATATATTTTTCTTTTGTAAAAAAAAATTTTTTTTTTTTTTTTTTTTTTTTTTTTTTCGGATCGGAATTATTTATATAATTGAGCCTAATTCTATATAAACGTTCATACTTAATGCTCGCTATTATTGCTTTCTTTTTCTTTCCAATATACATGGCTGTACTAGAGGAAGGTCTATACAACTTCCCTGGGACCTTGTGTGGGGCTTCCCATTCAATTTTTGCAACCTCGATTTCTCCTTCTCCTTCAACTCCTCTTGAAATCCAGAAAAATCCAAGTCTCCCTCTGGAAACTGGTTTCTATCATCTATGTCTCCTTCCTCTTTATCATTCAAATCTGTATCATTCAGATTTTCGAAACCTAAAAAGTCAGACTCAATGGTTTGAGTCTCTTTAGTCAGTTGCGGAAAACTCCATGAAATTCTTCTTTTTATGCTCTCTAAATCTTTAGGTAGGTTTGCTTCCTCCATTGACTGATCCATATTCTCACTAGAACTAATTATACTAATTTGGTTAGATGGTTCTTTAGCGAGTTTGTAAGTTCGCAAAGCACTTTTACTCTTTTGATAATGGTCCATTAAAAACTCCATCAACCTTGGGGATGGAGTTAAAATTACTGGTCTCATCTGTATTTGGTGTTTGTCTGATTGTTATTGGTGATCCTTCAGTGTTATTTTCAACAATGAAACTACAGGAAGGTGA
>SEYY01015471.1:5000-26383 GCA_009176605.1 Armadillidium nasatum | reverse complement strand
GAAAGAATGATCAAGGTAGTCAAGAGCTGTATGTATAAGGTTATAGGTCGTTCTAAATTAACATATTTTGAGCTACTTACTAATCTTTCAAATATTCAGAATGCTATTAATAGCCGACCACTTACATATGTCTCAAACTCTGACAACTTACAACCCATAACACCTAATTCTTTCTTAAAGTTGCATTGTAACACTTCTCTTATACTTCAAAGAGGAATATGACGATACTTGGGTTGATAGTCATAGTCAAGCTAGGGTTGAACAAACTTTAGAACAAAATGAAAAGATCCTAGAAAATTTCCGAAAACTCTGGTTTGAAAGTTATCTTTTAAGCCTTAGGGAGCATAGTCGAGATCTATATCAAATCTCTTGGGAAAATAAAATCAAAGTAGGTGATGTAGTTTTGATAAGAACTATAAAATTTAATTAATTAAAAGGTTATTAGTAGGCCTTATTAGTCTGGGTTTGATATCTAGCGCTGGAGAATTGAACTTAGGATGGGTAAGGACTTTTTAACATTAGCATTTAACTATAAAAGAATTTCAACTTAAGGTAAGAATTTAACTAAATTTAACATTAACAATATAAAATTCTTACATTATATTTACCATATAACATAACCACCTGTTTATCGTACCTGAACCAATTGTTTCATATCCGCGACGTAATTATATGACAATTCTTAATGTATTTATTTATAAAATAAAAATTTTCCTTACATAATAAATTAATACCTTAATATGATTTTTTTATATTCTAGGATATTACTACATAATATTATACAAATAATTTTCATCTCCTGGCTTTATTTCTTTTAATGACATCATGACACCACATAACTGGCTTTATTTCTTTTAATGACATCATGACACCACATAAGTCTTCTTAGGTATTTATCCCGTTTTCTTCAAACTATAACTTTAAATTATTTTAAACTAATTCATGTTATATTTTCTATATTCCTTTTCAAGCTGACTTTATAAAATTATTTTTATACTTATTTCAATTTACATTTTTTATATTTTTTTAAAGCAATAACTCGTTGAAATTATTTTCACCCTTTTAAATTGTAAATTATTTTGTAACAAATATCTTTTGTAATTTTTAATTTCGACCAAACTCTTTTCTAAAAATTTTTAGGTGAAGAGTATAAGGATTCATCTATCCCAAGCTCACATAATTACTCTAAAAAATAGCCACACATAAACTAATTCATGTTCATATGAATTCATGCGCAGATGTATATACACACATATCCATGCATATCTGAACTTGCACGTAGACGCATATGCACATGCATACATACAAACATTCAAAAACCCTCTCGCATAAACATATTAATGTTTACATTAACTCACACGTATATACACATGGTCATATATGCACAAGCATAATCACAAATAATCGCACATACACATACACTCTAGCATACACATATACACATGCATATTCACAATGAATCACATTCAACCATACTCACACACATAAGCTCAAGCATGCACATGCACAAAAATACACTCGTGCACGCACTTATTTCATAATACTTATTCATTATGATGCTTCCCTCTCCTCATCTTAATAAATTAATTCCTTTTTCTGTTAAAGTTATTACATTATATTTATTTGAAGTACTATTTTCATTTGAACTACACCTTCAGCAGAGTAATTTCTAAGTTCCAAATCATCCCTCCCTTCTTCCCTTTAGTTCTTCTTCCTGTTCTCGTGATAGTTTCTACAAGGCATGCGTTCCCAAATTACAGACATCATCAAATTCCAGAACTCTTGCTTCTTACTCTTCATCCTGGAATCAAGAAAGTCTATTCTACTAAATAATAAAAATTATTTTCTCTGTAGAAAGTGTAATAATCACGTTTTTTCGGACATATGAAAAAAATAGCAACTCCAACTTTATTTCTTACTCATTCTCCTCCCCTTTTATCCTTTAGACAGCAATATTTCCGCCTCACCTTCTGCTAAAACTAAACCTTTCAGTCAAAACTTTGGGTCTAACCTCACTCTACAGAATCATGGGGCTATTCCACATTCTCCATCTCCATCCAAATCATTTTTGCTCAACACAATAATTTTTTTAAAGAAGTTACTTCTGCACTCTCAGAGCTTCACATAAACACAAATTCTACACCTTGCGCATTTACACACCCCTACTTTCCCAAGGATTGCCTGAAAATAAATTGTTTGATATCTCCGTGAGAAAAACTTATTATTTTCCCTTGTAGTTTCTCCAACCCCAATTTGACCTATAGAAGCTTTAATAGGAAGACTGCTATTCATTCTTTAAATTTACCAATACTTATGTTCCCTAGAGCTAGTTTTATTTTCATCAATGCATTTGACTTTATCACCTATCCACTTTTAAGTAAATGACTCGACTCTTCATTATGCTATGAGCAAATTTGAATTGCTATAATAGTGTTTTAGCTAGGTGACTGCTCAACCAAGAATAAACCCGAACTAGCTAATGTTTTAAAACAGTGCAACACAGCCGTTTGATGATTGAATGCGCAACAATAAAATACGCATTTCTTTAGTAATAATGCAGAGCACCAAATGAAAGAAACGAAACTAATCATGTGCATTTATTTAGTGATTGAAAACTGAAACAAACCTATTCATAACCCGTACGTTTTTCTTACTTCTTACTTTTGTTTTCCGGAGTTTAGTTGGAAATTACTGTGTATGTAGTCACCTCACATTCACTATCGTAAGATCTATTTTCATGCAGGTAGTAGCTGTTATTGCGAACAGTAAAATACCTTCGTGGACCTTAGCCTTACTCTTTTTATTTCGAGAATCATTTCTCATGGTAGCATTATGGCTTATCTGCTAATTTCGAAAAAATACGTTCCTAATTCCATATTATTTTTAATCCTACATTTGAATAAACATGTATCAAGAGTATAAGGAAATTTAAGAAAATAATTTTCCCTTTCTGATCTCCACAACTAAAATGTAAAAAGCTGTCTTTGAATTTGGTCACAGATAATGATTTGATACACTTCCAATTTAGCTTTTAACGGCTAAAGTTACACCTGATCGTCACTTTTGAGTACAGTGGTTAAATTAGGAAGGTATTCAAGTCTTGAGCAACAATTTATTATTGGTTTTTAAAGGAAATAAAATGAGCGTAACTTTTTCTATGCATATAAAAACTGAAAATATACAAAAGTGGTAAAATTTGCTGATCTGAATACTCACATTCATATATATATATATATATATATATATATATATATATATATATATATATATATATATATATATATATATATATATATATATATATATATATATATATATATATATATAGAGAGAAGGTGGCATAACGATAGAGTGAATGAATCACGTATTTGAGAGCGCTGGTTTGATCCTGCTTGAGGATCTTAAGAAGAAAATATCTAAAAAAGTTCCTCTACTCGAATAGGGCAATGCCCGTGAGATTTGAACTATATATATATATACTATATAAATATATATATATATATATATATATATATATATATATATATATATATATATATATATATATATATATATATATATATATATATATATATGGGGCTGGTCGTGGTAAAATTATATGGGTGGTTTCATCTGACATTTCATCCACACTATATATATATATATATATATATATATATATATATATATATATATATATATATATATATATATATATATATATATATATATATATATATATATATATATATATATATATATATATATATATATATAAAAATATTTTAAAAAGTTTTAAAAAAATTTAAAAATTTTTTTTTTTTTTTTTTTTTTAAAAAATTTTATTTTATAATATATATATATATATATATATATAATATATATATATATATATATATATATATATATATATATATATATATATATATATATATATATATATATATATATATATATCAAGCAAAAAAAATTAAAATAAACAAATACATACTCTCTACACGATTGCCAAAGAGAAACTGTTTGTTTTGTGGCCATAATTGTGACTTTGCTTACTTATGTTATAAAGAAAACGGGACTGATGGAGATTAAAATAACACGTTGGGAGTAAAAATATTACACGTAGCATACATACTGAGATTGAAATGCAGGAGAAATTATGCCTACGTATTATACAAAATATCAAAACATTTTTGCATCTTATGGCTAATAATCAGATTAAGTGCATGTTTTGCCGAAGAAGGAACATTTTGCTCGAAAACATTGAAGAACCTTTGTATAATGAAAACTTATTTATATGATTATAATAATATCTGCTAATAATAATTATAATAATAATTTTGATAAAAATAAAATAATAATATTATATTATTATTATTATTATTATTATTATTATTATTATTATTATTATTATATTATTATTATTATTATTATTATTATTATTATTATTATTATTATTATTATTATTATTATTAGCATATTAATAATAAATATAAAAATATTCTAAAACTGAAATGAACAAAAATTGGTTTATGTATACATTTCTTAAAATTTCTTTAAAAATGTTTCTTGCACTATAAACGAAGGTTTGTTCGGTTATTGCATTTCATTTGCAACCACATATCATTCTAATAGAAACGCTCGAAGCGGCAAATGTACACACACAATTCTCTCGTTCTGTTACATTGAAGGATTCTTTGCAAAATTTTTGCAACCACACAAAGTATTTTAGCTAATTGAAAATTGCATGACAAATTTTATTTTATATTAAATAATGCTTCATTTGAGTATTATAATAAGATGCAATTTATTAAATATTTAAACTTATTAAAAAAAAAGAAATAAAAAGTAATAAATAACAGTTGTACACTAGCTAGTTGCATATAGTAGTGGTTGCACAACCTGCAACGACGTCACGAGCAGCCCTGACTGTATATATATATATATATATATATATATATATATATATATATATATATATATATATATATATATATATATATATATATATATATATATATATATATATATATATATATATATATATATATATATTTATTAACCATTCATCTTAAAAAGTTTTAAAAATATTAGTTTTTTTTTTATCTTTTCCTTGTGAGTCAACAATTTTTTATATTTATCAGGCAAAAAAAATTTGTAAATTAAACAAGCACATCCTCTCTACACAATTAGCAAAGAGAAGCTGTTTGATAATGTGGATTTTGCTTATATTTGTCGTAAAGAAAACAGGATTGATGGAGTATATAGTAGCAAATGCGGGTAACAATATTAATACGTAGTGTACATACTGAGATTGAAATTCAGAAGAAATTATGCCTACCTAATGTACAAAAAATAAAATTTTAAACTTTATAATTTTGTCGGATTTTGTTCATATTATACCCAAGAAGGAACTTTTTGTTCAAAAACATTTAAAAACCTTTGTACAATGAAAATTTATATAATAATAATAGTAATAATAATAATAATAATAATAATAATAATAATAATAATAATAATAATAATAATAATAATAATAATAATAATAATAATAATAATAATAATAATAATAATATATAATAATATAATAATAATAATAATAATAATAATAATAATAATAATAATTATTATTATTATTATTATTATTATTATTATTATTATTATTATTATTATTTATTATTATATTTTATTATTATTATTATTATTATTATTAAGTATAAGTATAAAAATATTAATAAATATTAGAATATTCTAAACTGTGAAAAAAAATTTGAAAAAGGCATACTTTTCTTAAAATTTCTTTCAAAATCTTTCTTTCACTATAAACGAAGGTTTGTACTATAGGTTGCATTTAATTTGCAACCACATCGTACTAATAGAAACGCTCGAGCGTCAAGTGTGCACACAACAATTCTCTTGTCCGTTATATCAAAGGATGCGTTTGCAAAATTTTTGCAACCACATACAGTATTTTCTTCGTTTGGAATAACTAATCAAAATTGTATGACTTTTTTTTTTTTTTTTTTTTTTTTCATTAAATAACGCTTCATTGAAGTGTTATTATAATAAGATGCAGTTTCTAAAATATTTAATCTTATTATTAAAAAATTAAGAAATAGAATGTAATAAATAACATTTGCACACTAAATAGTTTCAACCACGTAACGAGCATATATATATATATATATATATATATATATATATATATATATATATATATATATATATATATATATATATATATATATATATATATATATATATATATATATATATATATATATATATATATATATATATATATATATATATATATATATATATATATATATATATATATATATATATATATATATATATATATATATATATATATATATATATATATATATATATATCAGAGGTGGGTCATAAGCGCAAATGAGAGGGCAAAGCGCAATTTGCGCTTTTGCGTTTGAGCGAAAATTTCGAAAATGTGCGCTTTTGCATTTGCGCTCAACAACTTTTTTAAGAGCTCAAAAGCGCAAATTTGCGCTCTATCTAAATAATTTGCGCTTTTGCGCTTTTGCGCAACTTTTTTTAAAATAGCACTCACCAATTTGCGCTTCGTCAATTTTTTTAAAAAACAATTTTGGGCTTATATTTCAGTTTCTTATTTAATCAGCCAAATTTTAATTACTTTTACGCGGTACAGGGTAAATTAAAAGTTAAAACTTAAACTAGGGATGCCGATATATAAAAATTATCGATATATCGAATTATTTATCAATTTTAGTACTCATCTTAATGAAATAAAGGCTTAGAATGTTGGATGTTCGAAAGACCTTCTGCACTAAGAAATCATTTGCAAATTTTATCAGACCTTAATGTAAATATGAAGGAGCTTCCGGGATATATACGCGTATACTAATTATTCTCGCCAGATATTTAATTTGAAAAAACATCCAACTTAAAGTACTCCACCCAAGAAAGATATATTTTAATTTACACAAACACACACACTCTTATATATATATATATATA
The DNA here is from genome assembly GCA_009176605.1 of Armadillidium nasatum. Taxonomy (NCBI): domain Eukaryota; kingdom Metazoa; phylum Arthropoda; class Malacostraca; order Isopoda; family Armadillidiidae; genus Armadillidium; species Armadillidium nasatum. Next base: position 19,384 of record SEYY01015471.1, on the reverse strand, counting down.
TATATATATATATATATATATATATATATATATATATATATATATATATATATATATATATATATATATATATATATATATATATATATAGAGAGAGAGAGAGAGAGAGAGAGAGAGAGAGAGAGAGAGAGAGAAATTCCCAGCACACCAGGACTCGAAACAATGAAAACAGCATCGACGTTATAAAGTGTACAGAAGGCTTTACCACCGAGCTACCCCGCCTTCCCGAATAATAAGGCATAGTAGAACGGTTTTCAAGCTCTTTTGCTTCGAATCACTGTAGCAACTCGGTACCTATCATAATCCATAGAAGGGTGCTTGAAACACCTACCGGGGCTACTATGGCATTCTGCTGGGTGCTCATGGGTTACAGGAGCAACCAACCAAAGTCGATCAACGCAAGGGAAGGTGGCGTAGCTCGGTGGTAAAGCCTTCTGTGCATTATCTAATTGCGACGCTGTTGTCAATGCTTCGAGTCTTGGCGAGCGGAAAATTTTTCTGTCTTTTATTGCTAATTTCGTTGCGACAAATGTTGTGCCCATGTTGTCATTGCTTGACTTTGGTTTGTTGTTCCTGTAACCCAGGATCACCCAGCAGAATGTCATAATAGCACCAGTAGGGGTTCCAGGCACCCTATATATATATATATATATATATAATATATATATATATATATATATATATATATATATATATATATATATATATATATATATATATATAGAGGCCAGACTGCAGTTTGAACCACTTAAATATTACAAAAACTACTAAACGTACATTAAAAGGATAACATTTTTGGAATCCTTGAAGAATTTTGATAAATGAAAATTTGGGAATTAAAAAAAAAAAAATAATTTTAATACGTACTTAATTTACAGTTTTTTAATAAGCTGGACGACATCGTACGTCTGGCAGCGCACGTCTGGCAGCGTCTCTTATCACAGCATTCGTCGGTAGTTTAGGTTAAATAAGTCGAAAAAAGTTCTTTAGAAAACTAATTACAGGTTATACAGTGTTTCAGTAGGTCCTACTCTACTAGATACAATATTTGTAATTAGTTGTACATTACTCTGAAAAGGGGTTTCTAAGGGGAAGCACATTGGTTTCCTTTGAACCCCAAAGTTTAGTTGATAAATATTACATCAATATAATTAAATATCCATTTTTATACAAATATGATGCATAAATATAATGAGAAATTATAAATATAGTAATAATAATAATAATAATGTTAATAAAAGTTAAGTACAATAGTACCCATAATAATATAAATTTATGACAATAGTAGTTATAATAGTAGCTAATAATGGTAACAATAGTGAGTTAACGACAATAGAAGTTGTTGACAATAGTAGTTATAATAGTAGCTAATAATGGTAACAATAGTAAGTTAACGACAACAGAACAATGAAGCTAGTAATAATAATAATAATAATAATAATAATAATAATAATAATAATAATAATAATAATAATAATAATAATAATAATAAAAATGATAATAATTGTAATTGTAATTTTAAGATATACCATTTCCAGTAGAATACTAGAAAATAGTTCAGCATTACTGTTAAAGTGTTGCGTCGCTAGAATGATAATAATAATAATAATAATAATAATAATAATAATAAGTAATAATAATAATAATAATAATAATAATAATAATAATAATAATAATAATAATAATAATAATAATAATAATAATAATAATAATAATAATAATAATAATAATAATAATAATAATAATAATAATAATAAATAATAATAACAATAATAATAATAATAATAATAATAATAATAATAATAATAATAATAATAATAATAATAATAATAATAATAATAATAATAATAATAATAAAATAATAATAATAATAATAATAATAATAATAATAATAATAATAATAATAATAATAATAATAATAATAATAATAATAATAATAATAATAATAATAATAATAATAATAATAATAATAATAATAATAATAATAATAATAATAATAATGGGAACTACAGAATTGTTATTTGAAAAAGGAGAAAAAATGCCCAAAGTAATAACCACAATGTTACCCATAGGGTATCATTCTGGTTACAGCAGTAAGTATGATGTTTATGGAGTTATAGCTTTCCCAAGGAAATTTGAGGTCACATGTGGAAAGGAGGAGCCAAACTTAACGAAGAAGGAAAAGCGAACAATGTGGATAAGAATTATAGTAGCAGTAAAACTAGCGATTATGAGAATAATAGTAATAATATTAATGGAAATTATAATAACAACAATAATAATAATAGTAATAGTAATAATAATAAAATAACAATAATAATAATAATAATAATAATAATAATAATATAATAATAATAATAATAATAATAAATAATGATAATAATAATAATAATAATAATAATAATAATAATAATAATAATAATAATAATAATAAATAATAATAATATAATAATAATAATAATAATAATAATAATAATAATAATAATAATAATAATAATAATAATAATAATAATAATAATAATAATAATAATAATAATAATAATAATAATAATAATAAATAATAATAGCGACAATAAGAGTAATAATAAAACAATGAAAATAGTAATGTACAATAACAATAATGGACAATAACAATAATAGTAATAGCAATGATATTTATAACAATAGGGATAATATAAACCATATAATAGTAATAGGACTAGTATTAATAATAATAAGAAGCGAATTTAGAAAGTTAGTATTGGTTAAGATAATATTTTTTAATATTGCGTGTAAAATCTTTCAAAGATTTTTTTATTTTTTATTTCTGTTGGTAGATCGTTAAAAAGTTTTGCTGATTTATAGGTAACCGCTTGTCTTGCTTTTTCTAGTCTATAAAACGGGGGATTTATATACAAATTATTTCGCAGATTAATATCTCTACGAATTTGATTGTTGCGGAAGCTATTTATTAGAAAATTACAGGTTTTGTTATTCATTATTTTGTGTTGCTCTTTTAGTAGAGAAAGGTTTAGTAAATGGGGAAACTGTAAAATTTTAAGTTTCTTAAACAAAGGTTGGGTGTGTTCATTGAGAAAGCTGGCACTTAGTAATCGAATAAAACGTTTTTGCATAATAATTACAGGGTTGATAACATAGTTTCTAGCAATCCCATAAATTGGCAGGCAGTACAAAAGCTGTGAGTGTACATGTGCGTTATAAATATTTTTTAAGATATATAGGGGAATGGACTTGGCAAGTTTGACTAATAAATACATATATTTCGCTAATTTATTTTCTAGTTGATTAATATGTTCTTTAAAAGTTAATTTGTCATCGAAAATCACACCCAGTATCTTAGCATTTGGGACTATAATAATAATAATAATAATAATAATAATAATAATAATAATAATAATAAATAATAATAATAATAATAAAATAATAAAAATAATTAAAATAAATAAAAAATTTTTTTTTTTTTTTTTTTTTTATTTTTTAAAACAAAATTTTATTTTTTTTTTTTCACATCCTTTATAATTTTCTTTATCAAAATTCTTCAAGGATTTCAAAAATGTTATCCTTTTTAATGTACGTTTAGTAGTTTTTTTAATATTTAAGTGGTTCAAACTGCAGTCTGACCTATATATATATATATATATATATATATATATATATATATATATATATATATATATATATATATATATATATATATATATATATATATATATATATATATATATATATATAAGTACATAGCGTAAAATAAGCAGCGATCACACATGTTATAAATTTCTAAGAAAAGTCTTGAATCTTTCGTGAAAAACTTTGTTTGTATTCGTTCAAAAAAAAAAAAAAAAAAAAAAAAAATCTACTTGGCTTGGCAATCTTTTTTCTTTTTATTTGGCGTTCCGAGAAAGACTGTTTATCTCTCTTCTTTGAGACTTCCTAGAATCAGAAATTTATTTGCAGAAAAAGGGTGGTAGAGCAGCCAATATTATATAAAATATTAGCTGTTAACATATATATATATATATATATATATATATATATATATATATATATATATATATATATATATATATATATATATATATATATATATATATATATATATATATATATATATATATATATATATATATATACAGATCACCACCACTCACGAGCAGAGACTTTTCAAGGAGGGGGCTTATAAAAGAGAAAGGAAGAAGAGAACCCATCCAGCCCCGAACCTAACGCACACCTCTCAGGTGGGTGCAGACGAAAGCCTTGAAGAGAGGAAGATTAAATACAGGATGAAAAATAGATGATGGTAGGGAGTTCCACAGAACAGAGGTGGTTGGAAAGGGAGGCACCTCAACGGGCAAGTCTGTGGTTTCCAGCATCCTCACAAAATTCGTGAGAAAGGGAGAAAGAAAGGACAAAGCAAAGGTGGTGGAATGCAAGAGGCCAATTCCCTCGAGCACCTGCCATTATAATATGTGTAGAAAAGAGATAGCGTTTCAACGTTACGTCGCAGAGATAGAGGGTCAAGAGAGTTTGAAAGTAGAGGACAGTTTATTAATCTTTTAGCCTTAAACTCAACCCTATCCAGAAGAGAGGAGGAACCGGAGCCCACCCAAATGTGAGAACAGTACTTCATACAAGGGCGAATAAGACCCTTTTTAATTGGAATAACTGCTCAAAAGAGAAAAATTCTCGCAACCTGAACAGTATTACCAACTTCTTAGAGGGCGCCCTAGCCACCATTCTGATATGTGATTTCCAAGGCAATTTATTGTTTATGTTAAGATCAAGAATGTTAATGTTATTTACAGGTGAAACGGGAGAGCCATTGAAGAAAAGAAGAAAGTTGGGAGGTGCTTTGGAGAGGGAGATGTGAAGAAGTTGGGTTTTTAAAGAGTTGAATTTCATAAGGTTGCTATGACCCCACCGGGAATTTCCATCCAGATCAGAAAGAATAGAATCGGAAAGTTGAAGACGAGAAGCAACTCTAAAAGCAAAAGAGGAAGCAGATTTGAAATGAGTAGAAGAATGGAGAGATTAGTCATCAGCATAAGAGAGAACAGAGTTAGAAGTGCAGTTGAGAAGGTCGTTATTGAAAAGTATGAATAAAGTTGGAGATAAAAAAAAACAGAACTCTGAGGAACACCACAAGTTGACAGGAAAGAAAGAAGAGGTCGCTTCACCTACAAGTGCCAAAATGGAAAGATCTGAGAGAATATTAAACAGGGTAAGCAAAGAGAAGGAGGAAAGCCAAAGGAATGAACCTATACTGTCAAAAGCCTTGAATATGTCAAGGGCCACCACACAAGGCTCCCCATGATCCCTTAAGAGCAGAAGACCATAAATCAGTGAGATAGGAAAATATGTCACCAGTTGACCTCGAGCATCGAAAGCCATACTGATGATCTGAGAGAAGAGAATGAGACTCCAAATGGTCCAGGAAGTGAGAGTTGAGGAGAGTTTCAAAATTTTTAGACAGAACACAAGTGAGAGCTATAGGTCGATAGTTAGAAGGGTCAGAGCGGCTACTTTTTTTCGGGATCGGCTGAACATATGCCCTCTTCCAGCACTATGGAAAAGTACTAGTATTAAGGCATAGAGAGTAGAGCTGAATGAGGACAGTCACCAACTCGGAAGCATACTCCCTCAGAACACGAGGGCAATACCATCCGGGCCACTTGCCTTCCTGACGTTCATAAATTTCATAATCTCATGCACCCGATCATAAGAAATCACAGATAGAGACATGGGAAGCCTGAGAGGAGAAAGAGTAGGTGGAGGGATGCCAGAATCGTGCAGGGTGGAACTAGATGAAAAAGCAGGCTATAGAGATTAGCCTTTTCAAAGGGAATATTAGCTACAGAACTATCATGAGCGAATAAGAGGAGGAAAGGCAGATTTAAAGAAGTTATTAGAGATATTTTTGGCAAGAGGACAGAAATATTTATTAGTAGGAGAACCACTTAGGTCATTGCACTTCCTATTAATGAAAGTACGATTAGTTCGTCGAAGAAAATCCCTGCAACGATTCCGAGCTGAATGAAAATTAGCAAAAGTGATATGAGAAGGAGAATTGTTCCATTAACGATAAGCATTGCCTCTCTCGCGAAGGACAAGAGAACAATTGCCATCCCACCATGAATTTTGAGGAGAAAAAGATTTAGTTGACGATGGAATAAACCTGCTCTTCCCATTGACGATAACAGCCCCGTCTTTTCAGCAGAGACCAAAGGGTCCCCCGAGACAAAGTAAGATTCACTCCAATAATAGCAAAGAAGCAACGCATTGCCCCAAATTAGCCCTTTTGAAGTGCCAGAAAGTGCGCTTAGTTCATGTGGAGCTGTTGGAAAGAAAGCATTATAATTAAGAGCAATAAGATTATGGTCAGAGTTACCGATAGGAGAGAAAATTTTGTATTTATATTTAGAAGGAGTAGTAGTGAAATAAATCAAGTGTATTCAAGAAGTGGTTAGGGTTATCTGGAATGTGGGTGGGTTCACTAATCAACTGCTACAGATCGTTAAGAATGCTGAATGATTTAGCCTCCTTCCCACCTGTATCAGTATGAGAGGAACCCAACCGCTCAGTATGGTGTAGGTTGAAATCCCCTAAATAGAAGGTTTCAGCATTTGGATGAGAAGTAGTAACAGTCTCGTGAGAAGTAGTAAGAAATTGAAGAAGAACTGGAAAATAAGTTCCATTAGGGGAGCAATAGCAGAAACACAAGATTATTGCAGTAGTAGGAAGACAGATTTTAAGCCATAAATCATCGAAATTAGGAGAATCAATATTACGAGACGTGTCACAGGATTGTTAATGTTAATATAGGCACATACTCCACCATTTAGTTGGAAATTATGAAAAAAGCTATAGTTAGAGACATTAAGATTGCTAGAGAAAGAATCTCTGTCCAGCTGGGTCTCAGACAGAAGCAAAAGGTTAGGACGAGAGTTAGTGAGGTGATGTCCAACGGATGCGAGATTAGCTCTGAGGCCAAGGACCGTAGCAAAAGTAATAGAAAGCCCCTGTCCACGCCCAACTCCACTACCACTCAGATTAGGCATTCAAAGAAACACACACTCAAAAATGCATATATATATATATATATATATATATATATATATATATATATATATATATATATATATATATATATATATATATATATATATATATATATATATATATATATATATATATATATACTAAGGGTTTATTAATATATCTTTTATCAGTTAAATATAACCACCATTGATAACTTTCACAATGAACAAATAACTAAAAGGGAAACTGTTTGGAACAGCCAGTTTCAGTTAGATGGTGCTACCAAGTGATGAAACAGTTAAATTCTGTATTTATAGTTTTCTTTCATGTATTTTTTTAGAAATGTTTTTTTAACTTTTGACTCTTTATTATTTTTAATATTTGAGAATTTTTTGAGTTCATGTTAACCCGAACAGCGATATTGTGAATCTACATAAATGGAACCTGCGGTAACCAAAGGGCTCCACATGCACACACACACACACACACACACACACACACACACATATATATATATATATATATATATATATATATATATATATATATATATATATATATATATATATATATATATATATATATATATATATATATATATATATATATATATATATATATATATATATATATATATATATATATATATATATATATATATATATATATATAGTGTGTGTGTGTGTGTGTGTGTGTGTGTGTGTGTGTGTGGAAAAGAAAGAGAGAGAAAGAGCTAATTTTTCCTTGGTATCAAGATTTATTTCGGGGATTTATATGTATTGCAGAATTGTAAAATAAAAAATATATTATATAATTAATTTACTAACTTTAAGTAATAAATTTATTAAAATATATATTATATTATAAATATGTGTTGCACAACTTTTTTTAATTATTCATTTAAAAAATTATCCTCAAATGTTGTATAAATTATTTAATTAATAATTTTTTTTCAAAATTTTTTATCCTCAAAAAAAAAAAAAAAAAAAAAAAAAAAACTTATGCATACATGTATAAGTCAACGAGGTTGAGTTTCCCTCTTCCTTCATGAAGGACAATGTTTCTGTAAAAATAGCAAATGTAACCAAATGGCTTTTGTGTCTCCTAAGGACAGCGAGGATTGTGATATGCAAAATGCTTGAGGCAACACAAAGTTTTTTTTTAGGTCATACAGTTGTTTAAGAATTATGATGCATGAAGGGCTGTCAAGAACATAAGAATGATATTGCAATTCGCTCTTCTCACTGTCCCCAGCATAATTTTCAGACTTGAGACATCTCTCTCACTGTCTCCTTCAGGTCGTGTTTTGGTCACACAAACAGATCTTAAATTAAAAAGCTTTATGATTCTTGAGATAGTCTCTGTTAGAAACTATTTTTGTCTATCGAGCTGATTATTATTATTATTATTATTATTATTATTATTATTATTAGTAGTAGTAGTAGTAGTAGTAGTAGTAGTAGTAGTAGTAATAGTAGTAGAATAGTAGTAGTAGTAGTAGTAGTAGTAGTAGTAGTATATTTTTGGTATTATACTTATTATTATTCTCACCACACATACTACTTACAAATATTAAAGAAAAAAAATTTCTTACCAAAATATTTTCTAATTTGTATCAATTTTGTTACGTAAAATGTAAAAATTTCCTGTTCAGATGTGTTTAATTAAATTTTACTTTTTAAATTTTAAAAAGAAATTCATTATTTTGTACTTACTTTGTTAGATTGATGATGCAAAGACACTTAAAATGTAAATAATTGCCGCTTTCTTCTGCCAGTTAACAGATTTCTTGATTTACATTTGACTATGCAGAAACCTGGAAGTAAAACATCTAAAGCGTTTGACAAAATCTACAATTGAAATTAAAATGTCTCATATTTTGGCTCTTCAGCTTGTTCAAACAGTTTGAGAATGGCACAGGATGCTCAGGAGTGGTGAAGAACTATTTTGTAGGAGAAAATTGGTAAATATGAAAAGACTCATAGCGAAAAGGCTATGGCGAACTCATTCCACAATTATCATCCCATTTTCATGTGATGTTAAGTAAACGCAGAAAATAATAATAATAATAATAATAATAATAATAATAATAATAATAATAATAATAATAATAATAATAATAATAATAATAATAATAATAATAATAATAATAATAATAATGATAATAATAATAATAATAATAATAACAGGCACAATGTTAAAAAAAGACACCACATACAAACCCCAAAAGCGTAATTGTGAGGTGTTACAACTGATTTTTTATGCTGTGCAGTTTGATTCTTGTTTCTACCGCTACCAGCAGCAATAATTCCACCAGCGTTACGAGTGCTTTTGGCTCCTTTAATGCTTGCTGAGACAGCTGTGAAAACGATCATCTAGGGATTCTAGGCGAAAACTAAATCCCTAATTTTTAACAAAAGATTTGTTTAAGAGCGAGGTTCTTGCGTCTAAATTGAAGCGTTTTAAGCTGCTCGTGTAGATCAGCCTTAAAGTTATTTCATTATGTGCAGTCACATTATTTTAGTAGCTTAATTTCATTTAATTACTACTATTTATTATGCTTTATTTTCTGTGAAGTTCACATTGGACCGCCACCGAATCTCTCCACTTCTGTCTATCTTGAGCGATCTTCCTCGCCTCACAGCAGGTCCACTCTATCCTGTTCAAATCCTCCAATGTTGTTCTTCTCCATGTTCCAATTGGTCTTCCATTTCCTCTACTTCCTCCCGGCGTTCATTTCACTGACACTTTGCAATCATTATTTTCTCTCCTCCAAACATGTCTAAGAAAACTCAATCTTCTACTCCTTATTACAGTCTTAGCCTCCTCCATCTTTGTTCAATTCTAATCTCTTCATTTGATATTGTATAGGGTCAGTACACTTTCAAAATTCTCCTCATGCATGTTTTGAAAAACTTGCAACCTACTTATATCATTCGTATTCGAACTCTATGTTTCACAACCATAGAGCAATACTAGTTTTTTGTTGCTTATATATATTCTCAATTTTGTTTTATTTATTTTTTTTTTACCCTTCTCGATCTCCACAATCTCCCCAACTTATTAAAGTTTTTTCTTGTTTTAGTTATTCTTCCCTCAATATCTTCGCTTGTTACTCTTCTTTCTGTTATATTTGATCACAAATAAGTACACTCTGAAATTCTTTCAATCTCCTCCTCTCCCAGTTTAATGCTGAAGTTCCTTCCTGAGTTTATAACCATTACTTTTCTTGATGCATAATTTTAGACCTACTTTTCTTCTATACTTAGCTACTCCCAGTTTTTTACTTGTATATCTATATTTGACTGACTCAACAAGCATATCATCAGCGAAATCCAAATCATCCTAAGTTCTCCATTAAATTCTACATTATTCTCTCCTTTCCCCTCCACAGCTCTCCTCATTACCCAATCCAATTCAATGATAAAAAGAATAGCTGACATGTTACATCCTTGTTTTACACCACTCTTGATTTTAAAAATTTCTGTTATTTTATCATCTATTTTCGCTGCACATTCATAGTTTTCATAAAAAATTTCTGATCATCCTTATTATTTTGTTTGTAACTTCATATCTTTCCAATATTTCCTCAACACTCTCTGTTTAATACTATGAAAAACCTTCTCAAAATCTATTAAGTTATAAAATATTTTTCTCCATTCAATGCTTTGTTCTATTATATTTCTCAATATGAATATCTGGTCTGTACAACTTCTTTCAGGTCTGAAACCAACCTGTTCCTTTCTTAATCTCTTATCAATTTCTTTCTTAATTCTGTTGACTATTATTTTTGTACTATTATTTTGTATTATTTTATATTCCCAGGTACTGAAAGGAGGGTTATTACACTCCAGTTATCACACTTGGATATATCCCCTTTCTATGATAATTTAATTATCTTTCCCTTTCTCCAATCGTTCGGTATTTCCTCCCTTTCCCACACAAATGTATAGTTCTTCCAGCACAACAATTATGCTCTTTATACCTTCTTTCATTATTTCAGCCTTTATTCCATATATTTTAATTAAAGCTTTTCCATTTTTGGATGTTTTTATTGCTTCTTCTATTTCTATTTCATTTCTTGTACGTAGCTTCTCATCAATCTTCATTTCCTCCATCTCCTCCTCCCCACTCTCCTGCATTTATTTTCTCATCTATTTTTTTCACACTAAACAACTCTCCTAAAGTGCTCTTCTCACATCTCCGCAAACCTCTCTATATTACTTATGTTTCCGCCCTTTACTCTTATGTTTACATTCTTTCTACTTGTAGTTCCCTTCATCCTCCTTGTCAATTTAATATACTGTTCTCATTTCTCCTTTTTCTGCAGTATTTTCCACCTCCTCCGCCATCCCTTCATAATGCTCATCTCGATCTCTTTTTGCTTTTCTTCTTCTTATGGATTCGTTTATATTCTTCACTTATGTTCTTCTTTCTTCTATTTAATCTTGTATCAAACAGTTTTTTTTTGTGCAGCATTTCTCTTTTTTTCCTACTTCTCTTAGTGTTTCCTGTGATATACAAGGTTTCTCTCTCCTCACCTTATCTCTTCTCAAGACTTCCTCACTAGTTTCTCTCAACACACTGACTAGTTTCTTCCTATTTACTTTCAATTATTAATTCATATTTTCTTTGGTCTTTGATGCTATCCTTCTTCTCTGTTTCCATGATTTTATTTTCAATTCTTTCATTAAAGAGTTTCTTTTTTTTTTTGTTTTTTTTGTGTATTTTTTAATTTCTCCATATTTATATCCCTTATATTTCCCATATATTTTCTTTTTCCTTTCTTATAACATTTAATTTCAGTTTTATCTTTCTGTCAATAAAAAAATAAAAACTATTCACATCTGCTGCTCTCTAAACTCTCACACCTAGTAGAGATCTCCTCCATCCCTTTTCAATCATGAAGTGATGATTTGGTTGATTGATTTTTCATCAGGAGATACTCAGGTCTTCTTGCGAATATGTTTATGTGGGGAATAAGGTTCCTCCTATTACCAAATCTATTTGCATACAGAATTCTCTCAATCTTTCTATATTTTCGTTTATTTCTTCTCATCCATGCTTTCCCATTATTCTCTCCATCTCTTCATTTTCGTTTCCTACCTTTGAGTTCATGCCTCCAATTACAATCTTTAAATCATGCTTTTTACAACTCCTGAAAACTCCCTCCATTTTCTCATGTAAATCTCCCTTTTCTTCCTCCACACTCTGTTCAGTTGGTGCGTACGCCACCACCACAGACAATTTTATATTTCTGAAGCAAACTTTTCATACAGTATTCTGTCATTCACCGGCTCCCACTCCAACTGCTATCTTCATTTTAATTTTTGGTGGAAGGAGACCCTTCATCCATGTTTTGACTTCTCTTGGGCTTTCATCAGAAAAATTCAGGGCCATTCACCTCCTTTGGTAGTGATTTTAGGGTACAACCTTAATTTCTCGTTAAAACACTGCGTCAACTATTTTCATTTTCGATTTCATGGGTAAATTCTTTGGCGGTTTCTGAAGCCTATTTTTTCTTATGTGAGTGGGCGATTAGCCCACTGCACAGCCCTCCCCATTTATCCGGGCTTGGCACCAGCATGCAACTTTGGTTATGTCAACATGCATGGCTGGGTTGTGATTTACTATAGTACAAGTATTTCAAATTGATTAAGATACTCTTGCAGATGTAATTTCAATATTACATAATTGCCTCCTTTATTAAATGGTAATTATGTTTTGGCATGTTAACTACTTATACATGCAGTTAACAATTTTTTTAAAAAAATTTATTTATAAAAATATTGATAATAAAAATTTTTTCTGTATTTCCCTTTTACATGTTTTACAGTCGCTCCATTCACACGATGCTGGACATTTTTGTCTCGACTATATATATATATATATATATATATATATATATATATATATATATATATATATATATATATATATATATATATATATATATATATATATATATATATATATATATATATATATATTAGTGATGTATCGGATGTCATATCTTTAATATCCGCGGATGCGGATGTCTAATTTTTCACATCTACTGATGCGGATGCGGATATTTAATGTTCCACATTCGCGGATGTGTATGCGGGGTGTGGATGTTTACTGTTCCTATATATAAACGATGTAGGTTCATATATATATATATATATATATATATATATATATATATATATATATATATATATATATATATATATATATATATATATATATATATATATATATATATATATATATATATCCTCGGTGGGCAGATGCAGGAGGCCTAAAAAATTCCACCGGAGTTGAAAAAAAGCGATCTTGATCGATACAGATACAGGGTGTTCGAAAGTATGCAATTAGAAGAAAGTTGGTAAAACAAATAAAGAGAGTGTGTTCCAGGCTTTATCAATAGAGTATATGTAAGAATGAGCATAGCGGTTAATTCTGGGGTCGGAGAGTTGGACACAGAAAGGATTAAACTGTAAAGAAAGGCGTGTCGCACGAGCTCTTATCAATGGGGGAGGTATGCGACGAGAGTTCAGAAGGGCAGTGTCCGTTGTAATAGCGATAGTAAAGAGAGAGAGTGACGCAACAATTCGACGGGCAGAAAGGGATTGGAGAAAGTTAATAAGAGCAGGAGAGTTGATGAGACGAAAATCCCTAGACTCCACCATCTCAGCGAGAGCTGTATGAGTAGAATCACCCCAGATGTGTGAAGCATACTCCATATAGGGGTGAACAACACCCCTACAGAGAGCAAGCAACTGGGGTAGCGTTTAGTAATTCTGAAGGCTTCTCAGAACACCCCTCTTAGAAGCTTGTTTAGAAAGAGAAGTAATGTGATCTTTTCAAGAAAGATCACGAGAAAAGGATTCGCCGAGAATATTAAGAAGAGATGAAGGATTGAGTCGTGTGCTTTCGAAGAAATCAAAGTTGTGTGGAAGATTGTTTCGAGTGGAGGGATGGAAAAACTGAGCTTTTGAGGCATTTGAAAACAACCATGTTTTCTCTACCTCAATTTGAAATACGAGAAAGATCAGAGTTTAGTTGCTCCAAGGCTACCCTTCTCGAGTCTATCAACTTCTGATTGGATGGACGTCTTTCAAACTGAAAGGAGTAATGAAGTGTGAAGTCATCAGCATAAGAGTGGATAGTAGATGAAGTAATTGAGAGAAGGTCAAGGAGGAAAGAGTTTAACAGTATAAGGAGAAGGATTAGAAGTTAGAAAAAACGTCTTGAATGTTGGGTTCACCTCCAAGACGATCAGAGATACGAGAAGGGAGTTAGACTTACTGCTCAAGGTCGTTTTGGATAGCGAAATGGACACCAGCTGTATCATTAGAACTAGA
>SEYY01015470.1:0-12500 GCA_009176605.1 Armadillidium nasatum | reverse complement strand
ACCAATGACTTTCTTCTAGTTTTGATGATACAGTCTGTGAACATGCCTTTGAATTCTCCATCCAAAGCTTAGTTGAGTAGTGGGAGCAGCACCATACTAGTATCCCTGATCGTCTTTGAGTTAAACTCAATATTCTAAACCTTTTTTAAACTTCTAATCCTTCTCCTTATATTGTCAAACTTTATCCTCCTCTGAATTCTTCCGATCGCTTTCTTATCTCTGTATCCTCTTCCATCTTTTCAAGTCTTCCGCAAGAAAGACCCCCTCCCCCCAAGCATATTTCGAGGAAACGTTTGTGACATTTTAACGGTGCCCAAGCTGGTCAGACTTCCGGTCGTACTTCTTTGATTTCCTGTGGAATAATTATCGCCTCCGTAGCATGGATCCCTATGGTTGTGCAAAACGCGTTATCGAGGTGATTCACTGATGGTTTAACCCGTTCTTTTCTGGTGCTATTTGTCTCAGTGATGCTGCCTTCAGGAATTATCTATGTTTTCAAACTTCAGAAAATCTTGCAATTTATATTTCGTCCCGAAATTGTGCAAAATCTGTTCTTGTTCTTTATAATACCAAAAACTCATTTCTCAATACAAAATGCAATAATTTTTATGACCCCTCTTCCTTTCAAATGGCAGTTTACGAAAAATGTAAGCTCAAACTTTGCCTCTTCCTCTTTCCATCCACTAGTATGTTCTTTCGAAACAATTGCCGTTTTACTTTCCTCAAAGACTGAATTATTGCTCAGAATTTGTCACTAATTCTACTTTAGATTATTTTGAAGCTATACCTCCTTATTCAACCCTTCCCTCAACTCATTTATGTCTAAAATTATAATTTCTTCTAAAGAAATCCATTTCTACTCTCTCTTAGCTTTACACTAAGAAGGAATACGGTACTGATGGTATCTCAAAATTTGTGCTTTCTTACTCACATCCTCCCTTGGCAAAATATTTCGTCTCTGTCTTTCCACTTCAACTTTCCCTTCTCGTTGGAAACGTGCTCTCATTCAGCATGTGCAGAAAAAGGGGGATCTCTCCAACCCTTCAGCTACTGTCTCATTTCTTCAACCTCCGTTCTTTCTAAAGTTTCTTGTTAAGAGTTGGAAAGATATCAAATCTTCTAATCTTATCTCAGATCACCAGTATGGCTTTCGTAAAAAAAAAGTTCTACGGGTGATTTTCTTTCCCTTCTCTCTGACCCTTGGTTCTCCTTTCTTCGGGATTTCAGTAAATCTTTTGGTATCGCGCTAGACATATTTAAAGACTCCGATAGAGTTGTTGCATAAATCTTTGATTTTTAAACTTCCTTCTTTCGGAATTTATCTTCTCTGATTTTCTTTTCGGTCTTATTATAGCAGCTGTTGTAGACTGCCACAGTTCTTCCTTTAAATCTATTAATAGTGGTGTTCCTTAGGGATATGTCCTAATTCGAACTCTTTTTTTCTAATTTTCATTAAAGATCTTCTCTCAGTTACTTAATCATGTATCCACTCCTATGCTGATGACTCCATCCTTCGTTGCTCCTCCCAGTTTGAAAGACGCCGCTCCCAAAGGCACTTAATTGACACAAGAATGGTGACTTTACAGCATCTGACCTCTGACCTTTCTGGTATTTCAATTTGAGGCAGAGAAAATAGTTTTTTTCAATGTCTCAAAAATTCAGTTCCTCCATCCCTCTGCTCAACACAAACTTCCATACAGCTATGACATGTTCGAAAACACAGAACTTAACCTTCGTTCGTACTTAATTTTCGCTGTGTTTCTTTTTTCGTGATCTTTCTTAGAAGGAACACATTACTTCTCTTTCTAAACAAGCTTCCAAGAGGTTGGGTTTTCTGAGGCTCCTTCGTAAGTTTTTCACACCACCCTAATTGCTTGCTCTTTATAGGGGTGTTTTTCGCCCCTTTACTTGAAAAGGTGTAGTCTAGGGATTTTTGTCTTAAGCTTACGCTCTTTAATTCTCTCTAGTCTCTTTCTGTCAGTCGAATTGTTGTGTCATTCTCTCTATACTTTCTCTGTTATAACGGACACTGCTCTTCTAAACTCACTAGTCGCATACCTCCTCCACTGAGAAGGACTCGAATTACATGCTTTCCTACACAGTCTCAACCTTTCTCTGTCCAACACTTTAACAGAAGACCTAACAGGTATGCTTAATTTTACAAGTATTCAACTGAGAGAAAACTGTAACACACTCCCTTTATCTATTTTCCCAACTTCCTTTGACCTGCACACGCAGTGTATTGTGTATCAAGACACGTCGGCCATTAACTGGCTATGATTCTGACTTCCCTCCAACTCTGGTGGAATTTGACCAAGTTTCCAGTATTTCCCCAACTCTGATAGAATTTGGTAGGGTTCTATTCTTTGCCCACCAGAATATATATATATATATATATATATATATATATATATATATATATATATATATATATATATATATATATATATATATATATATATATATATATATATATATATATATATTATATATATATATCAAGCTTCCCTCTTTCGGAATCTATCATTCCCTCTGTGATCCTCTATCTGATTTCCTTTCCGGTCGCTCTATAGCAGCTGTTGTAGACAGCCATCGTTCTCCCCTTTTAATCTGTTAATAGTGGTGTTCCTCAAAGATCTGTCCTATCCCTAATACTTTTTCTGCTTTTCATTAATGACCTCTCTGTTACTTCATCTATCCACTCCTATGCTAGTGACTCCACTCTTCATTACTCTTTTCAATTTGAAAGTCGCCCTTCCCAACAGCAGTTAATAGACGCACGGAAGGTTGCCTTGTAGCAACTGACTTCTGATCCATCTCTCATTTCAAATTGGGGCAGAGAAAACATGGTCGTTTTTAATGCTACCAAAACTCAATTCCTCCATCTTTCTGCTCGACACAATTTTCCACACAACTATGATATCTTCTTCGAAAACACCTCAAACCTTCATCTCTCTTTAATATTCTTGGTGTTTTTTTTCGTGACCTTTCTTGGAAAGATCACATTACCTCTCTTTCTAAACAAGCTTCTAAGAGGTTAAGGGTTCTGAGGAGCCTTCAGTGTTTCTTCACTCTACTCCAGTTGCTTGCTCTGTATAGGGGTGTTATTCGCCCTTGTATGGAGTACGCCTCACACATCTGGGGTGGTTCCATTCATACAACTCTCCTTAGAAAGGTGGAGTCTGTGGCTTTTCGTCTTATTAACTCTCCTGCTCTTTAATTCCCTCCAGTCTCTTTCTTTCCGTCGAATTGTTGCGTCACTCTCTGTTTGCTATCGCTCTTACAATGGACACTGCTCTCTGAACTCTCTCGTCGCATACCTCTTCCATTGAGAGGGGCTCGTGCGACTCGTCTTTCTACACAGTCTCATCCTTTCTCTATACAACTCTCTGACCCCAGACTTAACCGCTATGCTCAATCTTACATGTACTCCATGGTAAAGTCTGGAACACACTCCCTTCCCAACTTCCTTTGATTTACATACCTTCAAACGACGTGTATCGGGTCATGTTGGCCTTTAATTTGACCAGGTTTCCGACTTTCCTCTTAACTCTGGTGGAAATTTTAGTAGGCCTCTGGCCTTTGCCCACCAGAGAAATAATATAATATAATAATATATATATATATATATATATATATATATATATATATATATATATATATATATATATATATATATATATATATATATATATATATATATATATATATATATATATATATATATATATATATATATATATATATATATATATATATATATATATATATATATATATATATATATATATATATATATATATATATATATATATATATATATATATATTAAAACAGACCTAACAGGAAACGAAGAATTACAATTCTTCTTTCCTGTTAGGTCTGTATATATATATATATATAATATATATATATATATATATATATATATATATATATATATATATATATATATATATATATATATATATATATATATATATATATATATATATATATTATATATATATATATATATATTTTCATCTCTGGTGGGCAAAGGCCAGAGGCCTACTAAAATTTCCACCAGAGTTAAGAGGAAAGTCGGAAACCTGGTCAAATTAAAGGCCAACATGACCCGATACACGTCGTTTGAAGGTGTGTAAATCAAAGGAAGTTGGGAAGGGAGTGTGTTCCAGACTTTACCATGAGTGTAAAAGATGTGAAATATATATATATATATATATATATATATATATATATATATATATATATATATATATATATATATATATATATATATATATATATATATATATATATATATATGTCTCCTCTGGTGGGCCAAACGGCCGGCGGCCTACCAAATTCCACCAGAGTTTGGGGAACATTCCGGATCTAGATCACTAAAGGGCAACGTGACCCGATACACGGCGTTTAAAAGTGTGGAAGTCAAAGGAAGTTGGAAAAACAGATAAAGGGAGTGTGTTCCAGACTTTACCAGTAGAGTACATGTAAGAGTGAGCATAGCGGTTAAGTCTGGGGTCAGAGAGTTGGACAGAGAAAGGATGAGACTGTGTAGAAAGTCGTGTTGCACGAAGCCCTTCTTAATGGAGGAGGTATGCAACGTAAGAGTTCAGAAGAGCAATGTCCGTTGTAATAGCGATAGTATAGAGAAAGTGATGCAACAATTCGACGGGAAGAAAGAGACTGGAGAGAGTTAGTAAGAGCAGGAGAATTGATGAGACGAAAAGCCCTAGACTCCACCTTTTCCAGGAGAGCTGTGTGTGTGGAACCACCCCAGATGTGAGAGGCGTACTCCATACAAGGGCGAACAACACCCCTATACAGAGCAAGCAACTGGGGTGGCGTAAAAAAACCACGAAGGCGCCTCAGAACACCCAACCTCTTAGAAGCTTGTTTAGAAAGAGAAATAATGAGATCTTTCCAAGAAAGATCACGAGAAAAGGAAACTCCGAGAATATTGAGGACAGATGAAGGTTTGAGTTGAGTGTTTTCGAAGAAGATATCATAGTTGTGTGGAAGATTATGACGTAGAAAGATGGAGGAATTGAGTTTTTGAGGCATTGAAAACGACCATGTTTTCTCTGCCCCAATTTGAAATACGAGAAAGATCAGAGGTTAGTTGCTCCAAGGCCATCATTCTTGAATCTATCAACTGCTGTTGGGAGGGACGTCTTTCAAATTGAAAGGAGTAATGAAGGGTGGAGTCATCGGCATAGGAGTGTATAGGAGACGAAGTAATAGAGAGAAGGATCATTAATGAAAATTAGAAAAAGAGTTGGGGATAGGACAGATCCTTGAGGAACACCACTATTTATAGATTTATAGGAAGAACGGTGGCCGTCTACAACAGCTGCTATAGAACGACCGGAAAGGAAATTAGAGAGAAGGTCACAGAGAGAAGGATAGATTCCGAAAGAGGGAAGTTTGGAAATCAAAGCTTTGTGCCAGACTCTATCGAAAGCTTTCGATATGTCTAGCGCCACAGCAAAAGATTCACCGAAATGCCGAAGAGCGGAGGACCAAGAGTCAGAGAGAAGGGAAAGAAAATCACCAGTAGAGCGTTTCTTGCGAAAGCCATACTGGCGATCAGAGATAAGATTAGAAGAATTGAGATGTTTCCAAATCTTCCTGTTAAGGATAGATTCGAAAACTTTAGAAAGAACTGAGGTTAAAGAAATTGGACGGTAGTTAGAGGGTTGAGAGGGGTCCCCTTCTTCGGCACAGGCTGAATGAGCGCACGTTTCCAGCAAGAAGGGAAGGTTCGAAGTAGAAAGGCAAAGACGAAATAGTTTACCAAGGCAGGGTACAAGCTCGGAAGCACAAGTTTTGAGAACCGCAGGAGGAATACCATCAGGACCATACACCTTCTTAGTGTTAAGCTCAGAGAGAGCAGAAATGACATCTTTAGAAGAAATTACAATTTTAGGCATAAATGAGTTGGAGGGGGTTGAAGGAGGAGGAATAGCTCCGGAATCGTCTAAGGTAGAGTTAGAAGGCAAAAGTTTGAGCGAAGAGTTCAGCTTTAGTAGAAGGTAAAATGGCAGTTGTGCCATCAGAAGAGACTAGAGGAGGGAAAGAGGAAGAAGCAAAGTTAGAGTTGACATTTTTTGCAAAATGCCAGAAAGGTCGAGAGGAAGAAGAGCCAGAAAGATTATTGTATTTGCGGCGGAGAAAAGAGTTTTTGGTATCTCGAAGAATAGATTTTGCACGATTCCGGGATGAAATATAAATTGAATGAGTTTCAGGAGTTTGAAGACGACGGTAATCTCTGAAGGCAGCATCCCTACGGCTGAATAGCACGAGAACAAGTAGAGTTAAACCAAGGTTTGTTAGGTTTAGTAGAAGGGAAAGAATATGGAATGTACGCCTCCATGCCAGAGAGAATCACCTCGGTTATACGCTCAGCACACTCCGAGGGACCCCTCCCACGAAAGCAATAATCATTCCATGGGAAATCAGAGAAGTAC
Source organism: Armadillidium nasatum (assembly GCA_009176605.1). NCBI lineage: Eukaryota > Metazoa > Arthropoda > Malacostraca > Isopoda > Armadillidiidae > Armadillidium > Armadillidium nasatum. The sequence continues at coordinate 6,027 of SEYY01015470.1, read as the reverse complement.
AACCGCAAGTCAGACCAGTTAGCAGCACCGAAGTGCCACAAACGTCTCCTCGCCGAAGGCGGGGGCCGTTCTTGCGGAAGACTTGAAGAGACAGAGCAAGATACGGAGATAAGAAGGTGATCGGATGAACCCAGAGGAGGAAAGAGTTTAACAGTATAAGGAGAAGGATAAGAAGTAAGGAAAAGATCAAGTATGTTGGGTTCATCACCAAGGCGGTCAGGGATACGGGTAGGGAGTTGCACCAACTGCTCAAGGTTGTTCTGGATAGAAAAGTTGGAAGGCGAGTTCACCAGCTGGATCATGAGAACTAGATGAAAGCCATTGGCGGTGGTGAACATTGAAATCACCTAAAATGATGATTTCAGAGAAAGGAGAAAAAAGAAGAATGTGTTCTATTTTGGAGTTAAGATAGTCGAAGAATTTTGGATAGTCTGTAGAGTTAGGAGATAAGTAGACAGAACAAGATAAATTTAGTTGTAGAGTTGCAAGAAAGTTTAAGTCATAAAGTAGAGAATTCAGAAGACTCCAAATTAGAGACACGAGAGCAAATAACATCGTTGCGCACATATGCGCAACATCCGCCTTTGGCTGAAAATTGAGGATAGAGACAGTAGGAGGAAACAGAATAGGGTTTGCTGTCAGAGCACTCAAACACCTGAGTTTCGGTTAAGAATAAGAGATGAGGTCTAGAAGAAGAGAGATGGTGTTCGACAAAGTGGAAATTAGTAAAGAGACCATGAATGTTGCAGAAGTTAATGAAAAGGAAGATCGTGCACCAGGGCAAGTCGGCATAGAGGTCTTGGTGCACCAACCCCATCACCGGAGGCCACCAACTCCCAAGTGGTGATGGGGAAGGAGTGGATGAGGGGCATTCTTTGGATGCCGCCCTCGAAGCATCTCCGAGGCAGTTTTATGTTTCGCCATTTTTTTTTGTTATTATTTTAAAGGTAATGTAGGAGTAAGTGCTTGTAAATTTGTAGGAACGTGAGAAGGGAGTTGGGGGAAGGAGAAGTGGGAGCATAGACACTCCCATGTGGGACGAGGGTACACTAGAGACCCTCTGAGAAGGTGAAACGCGAAAAGGAACGAACCAAAGGGCAACGGAGTGAAACGGGATGGTCTAGCCCATCCTATCACTTCACGGTTAAGCCCAATGGGGGTACTTTCATGATGGATATATATATATATATATATATATATATATATATATATATATATATATATATATATATATATATATATATATATATATATATATATATATATATATATATATATATATATATATATATATTGTGTTTTGAACAGTTAAAAAATCTGGTATCTGTATCAATTAAATTTGCCAGTACTGATACCTAATAATATGCTGATGATTATCGATACCGATACTGATACTTCAGTCCATCCCTAACCCTGGTGCCAGATTTAGCTACTTTTTGAAAAATCTGGCAACCCAAGCCAAACGGGATTTTGATTTGCATTCCTCTCAAATTAACCTCAAGCACTTTCCTGACACCATTTTGGGGGGTTCAACCCATTGAAATTGGCCTCAAGTCTGGGGAGGGGGCCCCATGAACTCTCCAAAAATGGTATCAGGAAGTTGCCTGAGTTTGCAAAATTGCTGCGTTCACCTCACTTTCTTTCCTGAACATTTTCTTTGCGGTTCAGACAGTCAGAATTTGATTCGAACTTGGGGTCAGGGGTCCGTGAACCGAGAAAGAAAATGTCAGGAAGGTCCCTGAGAAATGCAGGATTGCACGCAAATGCAGAAAAGACCGTTAGAGACAGGTTGCCAGATTTTTCAAAAAGTACTTATATATATATATATATATATATATATATATATATATATATATATATATATATATATATATATATATATATATATATATATATATATATATATATATATATTAAAATATTATTGTAAGGTTTTAATTAAGGCACTAACATGATCTTCTAAGGATGGATGTGTCTATTGAGCAGGTAAGGCAGTAATGATAAAGTTCAACTTAAAATGAACCTCCATTGAAAGAAGTTTTGGTAAGTATTTGATGAAATTGTGTAGTGTGTTCCAATTTGAACTGTTACTAGTCAGTGCGCCGTTTATAGTAGACACTTTTTGTCGAGTTAAAGGTAATTTAAACATTGTTCTGAAGGAATGTAGACCTGTATGGATCAGTCTGAAATAATTGGTGTGGTGTTCCTTTATATTTAATGCCGCGTCCGTAGGCAGCAAAATTCACATTTGTGAAGATTGAAGAAGTCTGTTCCAAAAATGTCTCACAATCGTTATTCTTCGAATCTTCTTCCATTTCACATGCATATATCCTAAAATTAACATTACAATACTCTCTTGATAGACTTGTTCTTAAAAGTCACTAGTATATTTATATTCTTTTCACCGAACAAAGGCTTTTATCTAAACAGAGTATAATCATTGAAAAAAAGATATAAATTTGTTTTAATGGAACCTCTTGAGATGCCAAATAGATAAATATCTCTAGGAACAAAACACCTCATAGCATTTGATAATGAATCGCTTTACAGAACGAAACGTCTACATTAATACATTACGATGTTTAAAATTATATTTTTGTACTTTTATTTTACTCGAGAAATTGGACTAAGACATTAAGGTTGCTTGATAGTGTAGAATAGTGGGGAGTAATTATTTTTGCAGTTTACTGTTGGAATGGAACATAAAAAACTAAGAAATGGAGTCTGTTGAAGGAGAAAGCAAATTTTACGATATGAAAGAATATTATAAAAGAATTTGACGTATAAAATATAAGAGTGAAACTTTGCGAAGAGGTTATGATTTTGTGTACCGGATTAGTAGGTAAAATTTTGTGACTAATATTTCCTTATAACAATGAAAGACATTGTAAACATTGTTGTAGCCTATTTTCTAAGATATATATTGAACGTAAATGCTGAACCAAATGAATTTTGAATCACAGTAAAAGGGATTCTTTTGTTCTATTGTTCATATTTTCCGCTTTTGATTCAAAACATGTGAATGGGATCGAAACCAAAAATAATATTTTATTTAAATTAATATCTAAATATAATTCTACAAGGAAAAATAATAAAATTTTATCATCCCCAGCACCAGCGAATCGTGGCTTTCCAGTGTACAGTAACTTTCCACAAGAAATGGAACGTAGCTTTCATGAAAAATATCGCGTATCACACAACGCGTACCACAACATTTAATAGGTTTTCTGAGAGGGGGGTTCTCAGTCATTCAGAGTCCAGTGCATAAAATATCTACTGGAGTTCAGGGATTCTTTCCTCCTAACCCAGTCAAGGATATCAAAGGTGTAAACCTAATTAGTAAAGGTAGAAAATCCGAAACTTCTGAAAACCGAATATATTTTCCTGAAACATGGTATTGGGATCTTGTTGACATGATGTTAGTAACCACATGTAATAATAATAATAATAATAATAATAATAATAATAATAATAATAATAATAATAATAATAATAATAATAATAATAATAATAATAATAATAATAATAATAATAATAATAATAATAGTTTATGCTGTTAATGACAATAACGTTTCATTTTTTCTTGCATGGTTTGCCGCTGTATATATATATATATATATATATATATATATATATATATATATATATATATATATATATATATATATATATATATATATATATATATATATATATATATATATATATATATATATATATATATATATATATATATATATATATATTCGCATCCGCAGCCGCGAATGTGGGACATTAAAAATTCGCATCCTCATCCGCTGATGTGAAAAATTAGACATTCGCATCGGCGGAAATTAAAAATTTGACATGCGACACATATATATATATATATAATTATTATATATATATATATATAATATATATATATATATATATATATATATATATATATATATATATATGTGTCGGATATAATAATCCGCGGATGAGGATGCGAATTTTAATGCCCACATTCGCGGATGCAGATGTTTACGTTCATATATATATATATATATATATATATATATATATATATATATATATATATATATATATATATATATATATATATATATATATATATATATATATATATATATATATTTACACATTACCACCGCTCACGGGCAGAGTTCTATTCAAGGAGGAGATGTTAGATTCAATAAGAGAATAAGGAAAACCCTACAAGTCCAACCTAACGCAAATTTCGGAGGTGAGCACAGACGTGAGCTTTAGAGTAATTGAGATTAAATCCGGCAGGAAACACAGAAGATGGTGGAGAATTCCTCAAAACAAAGGTAGCTGGAAAGAAGGAGGCATCACAGCGGAAAAGCCTAGAGTTTTCTATGTCCACACAAAATTTATGTGCAGCAATGCTCCCCTTGTGCTACTAGGCCGTCGTAAAGGCGAAGATATACGAATTTAGAGTTCTCTCGAGCATTTGCCGCTGTAGTTCCTATTGAAAAGAGAGAAGGCACCAACGGGTTAAGTGAAATAGAAGGAGCGGAACAATTTCTTAATATTTTAGCCTTATGGAATACTGTTCTCATATATGGGGTAGCTCAGATTTCACCCGTCTTATGGATAATAAGACGGGTGAAATCTGAGCTACCCTATATATGAGAGCAGTATTCCATAAAAGGGCGAATGAAGCCCTTGTATAATTTGAGTATCCGCGAAGAAGTAAAAAATTCTCGAAGCCTAAGCAGAACTCTCAACTTCTTTGAGGCAACTCTAGCAACCATTGTGATGCGAGGTTTCCTAGACATTTTTTTTTTTGCTTAATATTAAGGCTAAGGATGTTTAAACTGTCAACAGGTGAGACGGGAAAACTATCAAAAGTAATAGAAAAATTAGGTGGTGTCTTTGAAAGGGAAATTTCAAAAAGTTAGAGTTTTTAGAGAGCTGAGTTTCACAAGGTTGAGACTCAAGGTTGGTTGGGAAATTCTATTCATATATATATATATATATATATAATATATATATATATATATATATATATATATATATATATATATATATATATATATATATATATATATATATATAATATATATATATATATATATATATGTGTGTGTGTGTGTGAAGACGAAGACGAAGACGAAGACGAGAGGCAACTCTAGGTGCAAAAGAGGGAACAGATTTGAAATGAGTAGAAGAATGTAGCATAGAGTCATCGGCATATGAATGGATTGGATTAGATGATCAGCTGAGAAGATTGTTAATGAAAAGTATTAATGAAGTAGGAGATGAGACAAAACGCTGAGGAGCACCACTATTGACAGAAAATGAAGAAGAAGTCCCATCAATAGCAGTCGAAATGGAACTAATAAAAAGATAGCTAGACATAAGTAAGCAAAGAGAAGGATGAAACTCAAAAGAGGGTAGCTTTGAAAGCAGTGAAGCATGCTTTAGATATATCAAGCGCCACCACACAAGTCTCCCCATAGTCCCTAAGGGCAGAAGACCATAAATCTGGGAGATAGGAAAATATATCACCAGCAGACCTCGAACGTCGAAGCCATACTGATGATCAAAGAAGGAAATGTGAATCCATATTGATCTAAAAATGAGAGTTGAGAAGAGTTTGAAAGATCTTAGACAGAATACAAGTGAGAGCTATAGGGGGATAGTTAGAATACGTTCCTTCGGAATATGTTGGACTAATGCGCACTTCCAACACTGAGGGAAAGTACTGGTATTGAGGTAGAGAGAAAAAAATTAACGAGGAATGGAGCCAACTCAGAAGCACACTCCCTTAAAACTCGTGGAGGAATGCCATCCGGGTCTGCTTGCTTTAAAAACGTTCTTAGATTTCAGAAGCCCATATACCTGATCAAATATAATCACAGGTAAAGTCATGGGACATCTAAGAGGAGAAGTAGAAGGAGGAGGATTGCCTGACTCGTTCAGGGTTGCATTGAAGGAGAACAAGAGGCCGAAGAGATTACCTTTCCAGTTGGAGTGTAAGCAACAGAACCATCAGAGCGGAATAAGAAGGAGGAA
>SEYY01015468.1:207500-209849 GCA_009176605.1 Armadillidium nasatum | reverse complement strand
GGCTATCTTTCGATATGACCAACTTTCCCGTCCACTGAGGAGTACCAGTTCAATTCTTTCCTCTTTCGTCAAAGCAATATTTCATCTCTAGAGGAAAATTAATTAGTTATTGACATTTCCTATGTGCCCAGACTTTAGAGACACCCTCTATATATATATATTATAATAATATATATATATATATTATATATATATATTATATTATTTAATATAATATATTATATATTATATATATATATATATAAGATTATTGAAATTTTTTTATTAGTAGTAAATATTATTTTCGATTTTTACTTGTCAGTCTTTATGTAGCAAGTTAAAAAAAGCCTATGCAAAGACCACCTTGTTTATAATAGACCTTTCCCTTCCTTTAACATATAATTATTACTTTATAATTTTTGCTTTGTTTACAGTTCAAACGATACGTTTCCGAAATTATATGGTGCGTATAATATATATATTATATATATATATATAATATATATATTATATATATATATATATATATATATATATATATATTATTTAGTTGGATAGATAGATAGATAAATAGATAGATAGATAGATAGATAGATAGATAGATAGATAGATAGATAGATAGATAGATGGATAGATAGAAAATGAGATTTGTAGAAAACAAGTTAAATAGATAGATAGATAGAAAGATAGGAAATGAGATTTGTAGAGAACATGTTAGATAGATAGATAGATAGATAGATAGATAGATAGATAGATAGATAGAGTGATACAGTATTAGATTAATAGGTTGTTGGATCGATAGATTAACATAGATGTGACGTTTGCACCACCCAAGAAATGAAAGTTCTTCTCACTGAGGATATGGAATGTTAGAGTGAATTTAAACATTACTTTTCCTTCCACCAATCAATAGTTCTTGCCTTTCGATCCAAACTGATATAGCTAATTCATCTAATATTTGCAGCTAAATCTTGACATTGCGCACAGAATAACTTCTGATAAGAGTTCTTATGCACCTATTCAATAGAGTTTACAAAAAAAAAGCACTCTCTTTGTTTTTAAAGAGAATGACTTTGTGATCGTAATTGCGTAATGCAATCTCGAAGAATAAAAAATTTTCTTGCCCTATTTCATATGCATCCTCCTTCACTTTAAACACTCCTTTTCTATTAATCGTTTTGGGAGTTTGTTTACTTCTGTTATTTCGATGGTATTGCTATGGAATTATTAATATGGTTAAAACATGGACCTCCTTCTTCATTAATTTATGCAACATTTGCGTTCTCAATTCTTATTTCTTTTTGAGCTCTCCATCAGCTAGCAAAACCTCTTAATGTATATATTCATAATTTTCTGCCAATAGTGGATATCATCGTATGTTCTGTATTCTCATATTACAAATTATGAGACTCGTGCATTTTCAAACTTGTGAATTCACTCTCTTACCAATCTCCATCTAAATCCTCTTGTGCTGTTTATTTATCTCCTAACCTTATAACCTCCCTTTTATGATAATTTTAATATTCATTACCATCAATGGCTTTCTTTCAGTTGTGAAGTATACTAAAAGACCTCTACCACTTTTCTATCTATAAACTCTTTGAACAGTTAGTGAAGTTTTTTTCTTGAAAACCTAAATGTGTCGGTCAAGAACCAAAGAGACCTTCTTGATAAATTTCCAGGCATTCGTCGTAAGTTAAACTCTTTCTTTCTCTGATTTTCTAAAACTACACTTTATTTTCTGAACGTGTCCTATTCTATCTCTTTAAATCTTCCGTAGAAGACCTCATCGTTTGTCGAGAATATATATATGGCATTTTGTTGCTTCTAACTGTTTGAACTTTCAGTCGTACTTTTAGAGATATCTTGGATTTACTGAAGATGTAAAGAGAGGAGTCTCTCCGAGTGCATAAAAACACTCACCAAGCGATTCTTTAACATCAAACCTTTTTTTTATTCTTATTTGTCATCAAATATTAGCAATGAATGTGTGTTTAAATATTTTCTTTTTTCATGAAATGGGTTAAAGGTGTGCTGTGCTGCCTCTGTGAAATAGCAATTTATACAAACTTCAGAAGATTATCCAACTTAGAAGAAAAATGCAGTAATCTTTTCAAACACTAACTAATCTTGTAGCTCTTTCTGCCATTTTGCTTAAAAAGTAAAGTGTACTATTGTCTCTCCTTTACCTTCTCTCGCCTTTTTTGAATGTTTCGTAGCTGTTTCACCTTTCAAAAAAATTTAACTCTTTGGTCAGACTTATGCTTCAAATTTTACTTTAGTCAGTTCTTCCTTCTTCAACTAATTTTACCTCATTTATATCTAGCATTAAGTAATAACTCCATACAGCTTGCAGTTTGCAATTTCCTT
>SEYY01015468.1:200000-202500 GCA_009176605.1 Armadillidium nasatum | reverse complement strand
CAACTGTTTTACTCTCATTCTTCCCATTGAACTGTTGAGTTACTCTCTCTATACTATCGCTATTACTACAGACACTGCTCTTCTGAACTTTCTCGTTTATATCTCATGCGATACGTCTTCCTACAGAATCTAATTTTTTTTCTGTCCAACTCTCTGAAACAACACTTAAGTGCTATGCAAAATCTTAAATGTACTTATAAATTTTCACAATTTCTTTTGATTTGCACCCCTTCATATACCGTGTATCGGGACATGTCAGTTTTTAATTTAATTTGATTGTGAATCAGGTATTTGCCAACTCTAGTGGAATTTAAAAGGGTTCTCATCTTTAGCAAGAAGATGTTTCCTGTACTTCTACTCCACTGTCTGGTCTTGCATGTGGTTGTACTTCTGTGATTTTCCTTGGAATTAATACTGTTTTCGTGGGAGGGGTCCCTCGGAGTGTGCAGAGCGCATAACCAAGGTGATTTTTTCTGACATAAACTCATACATTCCATATTCTTTCACCTCTACCAAATCTAGCAAACCTTGGTTTAACTCTGTTTATTCTCGTACTATTCGCAGCAAGGATTCTGCCTTCAGAGATTTCTGTCATCTTCAAACTACATATCTAATGTATCTTATATATCATCCAGGAATAATGCAATATTTAAACTCCGGAACACCTAAAAACTCATTTCTCTGTCTTAAATACAATGATCTTTCTGGCTCTTCTTCCTCATGACAATTTTGACATTTCGCTTAATCCCTCGCAACCTTCCAACTACCGTCGCATTTCTCTAACCTCTCTTCTTTCTAAAGTTTTCGAATCTATCCTTAACAAGAAGATTTGGAAGCATCTCAATCCTCTTAATCTTATCTCTTATTTCTAGTATGGTTTTTCTTAAAGAGCGATCTTTTCCTTCTCTCTGACTATTGATCCTCTGCTCTTCGGCGCTACAGTTTTAGTCTGGCATAAAGTTTTGATTTCCAAACTTCCCTCTTTTGGAATCTATCTTTCTCTCTGATTTCCTTTCCGGTGGTTCTACAGCATCCGTTGTAGACGGCTACCGTTTTTTCTTAAATCTATTAAAAGTGGTGTTCCTCAATTATCGGTACTATCTTCAACTCTTTTCCCACTTTATATATATATATATATATATATTCAATTTGAACTATTAGTTACGTACTGGTACGAAACAATGACGTCCGATGGTGAAAAATCCGAAGCAGTTCAATCTTGGAAAAGTATCCAAAATTTTGCAAAGCCCTTCGATCTGTAGTATTAAAATAAAATTAAAGTTAAAAATCTTTGGTATATATATATATATATATATATATATATATATATAATATATATATATATATATATATATATATATATATTATTGTTTTATTATTATTATTATATGATAATGCTCACAACAGACGATTATATTTCATGTTTTTCCAAACATAAATGTTTTAATGATCAAATCTTAGGTTTCCTATATATTTATATTTACTATATATATATATATATATATATATATATATATATATATATATATATATATATATATATATATATATTTTAGTAGCCCCCAGTTTAAATTCGAGAGAAATAGATCAGAGGTCACTTGCTCCAAGGCTACCTTCCCTGCGTCTATTTACTGCTGTTGAGAGGGACGTCTTTCAAATTGAAAAGAATAATGAAGGGTGGAGTCAAAGGAGTGGATAGGAAATGAAGTAACAGAGGGAAAGTCTTTAATGAAAACAGAAAGAGTGCTTGGGATAGGATATATTAACACAAGGAATATAACATCTTATCATTAAAAAACATTTCAATTTCGAAAGACAGTACATGGAAAGACCTTTATTTTTAGACCCTCAAAAGACTATTAGAATAATACAAAAGGTTTACCTGTTCTTTTAAGTATGGATTCTTTTCCCGAACAGCAAATTTTTGAAGAGTTTTGCGAGTTTCTTCTTTCTATTTTAAAAAAAAAAAAAAATTCAGTTTTAATATTTTGTGAGTCGTTTTTGTCGTTCTATGCATTAATTTAATTGATATTGATTTTAATCTTCACAATGATATGAATTATTAATTAATTCAATATTAAATGGAAAATCATGCAATATTTTACTTTTCTTTTCATATATAATATATATATATATATAAATATATATATAATATATATATATATATATATATATTATATATATATATATATATATATGTATGTGTTGTGTGTGTGTGTGTGTGTGTGTGTGTTGTGTATTGAAAGAGGATACTATCTGACCTGTTCTCCTGTGGCAAGGTGTATGGGGAATCTTTTCAAATAGCCTGCATTGATGTTGTTTATAAGCTACTCCATGCGATTTCCTTTTGATGCAGAGGTAAAAAACTCTATCATACTTATATATTAAAAATTTAACTCTACGAGTTATGTGATTTTAATACTAGAATATATATACTGGTCAGTGACCTGTTGTCTTGTATCTGAGTACAGTCGGAGGAGTAATTTGATTTAGTTTGTAT
>SEYY01015468.1:187500-192500 GCA_009176605.1 Armadillidium nasatum | reverse complement strand
TGGAGAACCATCAACACATCCAATAAACAACCCATATACCTACAGGTTCATTCACGTTTTGCGCATTAAACCTCTGTCTCCATGTATAGTTTTTGAAGAGACCGTTCCCATATCCCTTTGCATACTATCTGTGTATGTTGTAACTCTCGACATTTATGAACAATACTAAACATATCGTGATCTATATCCTGTATTCTTTCAAGCTATTATGTTCCTTATGTTCAGTGGTACGATAATTTTGCGAAGGTAGCATATTTCAATTTCAGAAATGCATTGAACGTTGTGTCGAGTAGAAAGATGACATTGAAAATCTCCATATATATATATATATATATATATATATATATATATATATATATATATATATATATATATATATATATATATATATATATATATATATATATATATATATTATGGAGAGTAACTCAGAAATTTGACGTGCAGAAAGAGACTAGAGAGAATTAGGGTGAACGAAAGACCTGATAAGACGAAAAGACCTAGACTCCATCTTTTCCAGAGCATCATGAGTGGAACCATCCCAGATCTGTGAAACGTACTCCATATACAATGAAAACAGCACACCTATGAAAACTAAGCATATTTCGAAGGAGCCCCAGAACATTCAACCTCACAGAAGCTTAATTTGAAAGAGAAGTATTGTGATCCTTCCATGAAAGATTACGACTTACGAGAAAAAGACATAGCGAGAATATTAAAGACAGACGAAGGTTTGAATCTAAATGTCAGAATTGCATTGAACGTTGTGTCTAGTAGGAACATGACATTGAAAATCTCCATATTTTCTTTGCTCTCTGCGAGAAAGACAAGAGGTTGACTACTCCAGTATCACTATCCCAGCTTTAATAATTGTTGTTGACTATATATATATATATATATATATATATATATATATATATATATATATATATATATATATATATATATATATATATATATATATATATATATATATTACCTCTGATGGGGAAAGGCCTACCAAGTTACTACCAGAGCTAAGAAGCAATCCAGAAATAGGATCAATTTAAATGGCCGACATGTCCCGATACACAGATTTTAAAGGCGTGTTAGTCATAGGAAGCTGGAAAAATAGATGATGGAATTGTGTTCCAGACTTTACCAGTAGAGTACATGTAAGATTGAGCATAGCGGTTAAGTCTGGGGTCGGAGAGTTGGACGCAGAAAGGATGAGAGTGTATATATATATATATATATATATATATATATATATATATATATATATATATATATATATATATATATATATATATATATATATATATATGCTTCAATTGTATATGTTGGTGCGGTGCGGTGCGTGGTGCGCTGATTTCGGTGCGGTGCGGTGCGCTTAGATTAGAGTTTGGTGCGGTGCGGTGCGGAGCACCGCATTTTGCTTCCGGTGCGGTGCGGTGTGGTGCGCAACAAATGACAGTTGGTGCGGTGCGGTGCACGACGACCTGGTGCGGTGTGGTGCGGTGTGGTGCGGAAAATTCCGGAGCTCGGCCAACCCTAATATATATATATATATATATAATATATATATATATATATATATATATATATATATATATATATATATATATATATATATATATATATATATATATATATATATATATATATATTGATATATAATTTTTTACAATCCCGTGTTATTAATAAGAATTATTATGGAATTATTAATAAGAAGAGATAATTTGATTTAATGTTCGGAATCTACCTTTCACTCTGTAATCTTCTCTGATTTCCATTCCATTCGTTCTGTTGCAACTTTTGTAGACGGCCACTGTTAATCTTTTAAATCAATTGATAATGGTGTTCCTCAGGGTTCTTGCCTTTCCCAATATTTTTTCTCCTTTTTATTAATGACCTTCTCTCTATTGCTTCATCTATTATCCACTTCTATATTGACTACTGCACCCTTCATAACTCCTTCCAATTTTGTTAAAAGAGCAGAGAATGGTGGCCTTGGAGCAACTAACCACTAATCTTTCTATTATTTCAAACTGAGGCAAGGAAAACATGGTCCTTCCCAGTGCCTCAAAATTCAGTTTCTCCATCTCCCTACTCTACACAATTTTCCCCACAACTATGACATCTTTGAAACAACACATTTTTTCTTGTGAACTTTCATGGAAGGATCACCTTACAAATCTTATAAACAAGTTTCTTAGATGTTGGGTGTTGTGAGGCACCTTCATTATTTCTTCAAGCCACCACTGTTGCTTGCTCTTTATAGGAGAGTAGTCCTCCCCTGTGTGTGTATGCCTTACACATCTGGGATGGTTCCAGTTATACAGCTGTCCTTGAAAAGTTTAATTTGTTTAAGGCTTTCATCATATTGACTTTTTTTTCCCTTCATTAATTTTCTTCAGCCCTTTCTGCCTATGGAATTGTTGTATCACTCTCTGACCCCAGACTTAACAGCTATTCCCAATTTTACATGTAATCTGCACGTAAGTCTGAAACACACTTCCTTTACCTGTTTTTTCAACTTCCTTTAACTTGAACACTTTCAAACATGTCGATATTTAACTTTATTAGGTTTCCGGTGTTACTCCAACTCTGGTGGAAATTGGAAGGCTTAGGCATATATATATATATATATATATATATATATATATATATATATATATATATATATATATATATATATATATATATATATATATATATATATATATATATATATATATATATATATATATATATATATATATATATATATATATATATATATATATATATATATATATATATATATATATATATATATATATATATATATATATATATATATATATATATATATATATATATATATATATATATATATATATATATATATATATATATATATATATATATATATATATATATATATATATATATATATATATATATATATATATATATATATATATATATATATATATATATATATATATATATATATATATATATATATATATATATATATATATATATATATATATATAATCTTTTGAAACTTGAAAAATAATTTTAATATTCCTAAAGTAGAATAAATACTATTTGAAGGACCGAAATTTTCAAAACGTTCATAGCTTACCTGTTGATTTATCAGATCAGGTGCAAAAAGAATCTGAAAAGTGTCAAATATCACTTGTAATGTGAATATGATATTTTCTTGAAATTTGTATTGCGCCAATCGAGTGATTTCGCTCATGAGGAATAGTAAGCGAACGGTAAAATACAGACAAATAGGCGTTTGAAAATAATAATAAAAATCTTCAGTAACACTTTGAATGGAAAGCAATTTTCTCTTTAACTTTCTGAAAATTGTTTTTTTAAGTACAATATCATAACGAAATCTTACATTGTACCGACGATTTTCAGTTTCTGTTAATTTCTCCCTAAAAAACCGTAAAGCGCTTGAAATCTGTTCTGCTGCGCTTACGAAGAGACAAATAAATTTAAATGCTTGAAAATTTCCGTATAAGCAGAGGGTACAATATACAAATGTTTTGTAAAGATTTGCATGAAAAGTGTCAATAACTGCATATATATTATAAATAGTTGCATAAAGGAAGAATACTACTAAAATGAGAATTGAAACTAATATCATATAGTTTTCATTGCAGAATGAAAACTTTTTCAATTTCCTTATTAATCTTTGAATATTATTCGAGTAAATTCTTGAATATATGTGATAAACAGGTAAAAAACTCCAGTAAATAAGGCTAATTACTTTTAAAAGTCTAATCAAAGACTTCGAAATTATATCACTTTCTTCGGATATATTTCTAACTGCAGAAAAATACTTATTGGAACTTATGAGCGAATGAAAATGCGAAACGAAATATAAGAAGTAAATACTAAAATTCAAAACGAAAGCAAAGTTCTCATAGAAATTATATAAAAATTTCAACAACTTAATGTTTGACACACTTAACTTTTGAGAAATAAATATTCCTGCCAACATCAAACTTAACCTTAATCCCAAATGAAAATTCATGTTAAGTCTGTAAAATGTTTAGCTGTAAAACGAAAAAGTCTTTAAAAAATTTCTATATACATATTGTTCTAATGTCAATAATTTTTGGTGTTTTTCTACTAAATTTTAAATAATGAAACGATCCACCTGTTTTGAACAATAAGTTATTCGACAGAAACAATTCAACTTCATTCTCTTTACGTCTCCAAAGACAAATGGAAATAATTTCATGCACACACAATTAAAAACAATTATTTAGGCATTAAAATGATGCTACTTTTAATTATTAATAAGAAAAGGTAATCAATTTGAATAAACATTTCATAATATTGATTTTTAATATTATTTTAAATTATTAAATTAATTTTTTAATGTTTATTCAAGTTGCTATGTTACGCTAAAGAGTTTTCTTACGTTAATTAAGTTGTTATGGTTTATTTTATGTTATGTTGGTTTTATGTTATGTTATTGTTATGTTATGTTAGACTATGTTATGTTATGTACTGCATTATTTATTTTTCTCTTAATTTCAATTAAATCAGTCTGTTCCCCACCTCTCTCTCTCACCCAGTCTGTGTGTTTGTTTTTCTTCTCTCTGTCTCTCTTTTTGTTATACATATATATATATATATATATATATATATATATATATATATATATATATATATATATATATATATATATATATATATATATATATATATATATTACAATCCCGTGTTCCATGTCTATACAATGGAATGATTAATAAGAAAAGATAAATAGGATTTAGAGTTCGGAATCTATCTTTCACTCTGTGATCTCTTTTTTGATTTCCATTCCATTCGTTCCGTAGTAACTTTTGTAGACGGCCACCGTTGATCCTTTAAATCAATTAATTATGGTGTTCCTCAGGGGTCTGTCCTATCCTCAACATTTTCTCAACATTTTATTAATGACATTCTCTTTTTTGCTTCATCTATTATCCACTTCTATATTGATTACTGCACCCTTCGTTACT
>SEYY01015468.1:177500-182500 GCA_009176605.1 Armadillidium nasatum | reverse complement strand
TTTTTATTAAGGACCTTCTCTCTATTGCTTCACCTATTATCCACTTCTATATTGATTACCACACCCTCCATTACTCTTTTCAATTTTGTCAAAACGGCAGATAATTAAGGCTAGAATGGTGACCTTTGGGCAACTAACCACTAATCTTTGTAGTATTTCAAATTGGGGCAGGGAAAACATGGTAGTTCACAGTGTCTCAAAAATCCAGTTTCTCCATCTCTCTACTCTACACAATTTTCCCCACAACTATGACATCTTCTAAAACACTAAAATTGGAAAAACTTTAAAAGGAAAATAATTTATTGTTTATTTAGTTTTTTCATGAGATTAGTTCAAGCTTAATACATTTTATGTGAACAAAAGAAAATATTTTAGAAAAAATAAAATTAAGACTTTTTTTTTGCACTTAAAAAGCATCCTTTTACATATAAATTGCATAACCGTTAGACAGGATATATATAAACGTTCTTTGATTATTATTTTTCTTTACCTTTTAAAATTTTTAAGTCATTTTTTGTAATTACTTTTTGATATAGTAATTTTTTTTTATTACCTCTGTTCCAGACTTTACCAGTAGAGTACATGTAAAATTGAGCATAGAAATTAAGTCTGGGATCAAAGAGTTGGACACAGAAAGGATGAGAGTGTGCAGATAGGCGAGTCACAAGAGCCCTTCTCAATGGAGGAGGTATGCGATGAGAGAGTTCAGAAGAGCAGTGTCCATTGTAATAGCGATAGTATAGAGAGAGTGACGCAACAGTTCTACTGGCAGAAAGAGACTAGAGAGAAATAATGAGAGCAAAAGAGTTGATAAGACGAAAAGCCCTAGACTCCACCTTCTTAAAGAGTGTTGTAAGAGTGGAACCACCACAGATGTGGACGCATACTCCATACACGGGCGAACAATACCCCTATACAGAGCAAGCAACTAGGGTGGAGTGAAGAAATTCTGAAGGTGCCTCAGAACATCTAACCTCTTAGAAGCTTGTTTAGGGAAAGAAATAATGTGATTTTTCCAAGAAAGATTTCAAGAAAAAAATCTCAAGGAGAGATGAAGGTTTGAGTTGCGTGTTTTTGAAGAAGATATCATAGTTATGTTAAAGATTATGTCAAGTATAAAGATGGAGAAATTGAGTTTTTGAGGCATTGAAAACGACCATGTTTTCTCTGCCCCAATTTGAAATACGAGAAAGATCATAGGTCAGTTGCTCCAAGAAAACCCTCCATGCATCTATTAACTGCTGTTCGGAGGGGCGCCTTTCAAATTGAAAGGAGTAATGCAGGGTGAAGTCAATGACATAGGAGTAGATAGAAGATGAAGTAACAGATAGAAGGTCATTAATGAAAAACAGAAAAAGTGTTGGGGATAGGACAGAACCTTGAGGAACACCACTATTAATAGATTTAAAATATGAACGGTGTCCGTCTACAGCAGCTGCAATAGAACAACCAGAAAGGTAATCAGAGAGAAGGCCACAGAGAGAAGGATAGATGCCAAAAGAGAAATTTGGAAATGAAAGCTTTGTGCAAGACTCTATCGAAAGATTTCCCTATATCCAGCGCGACAGCAAAAGATTCACCGAAATGCCGAAGAGCGGAAGACCAAAAGTCAGAGAGAAGGGAAAGAAGATCACCCGTAGAGCTTTTCTTACGAAAGCCATACTGGCGATCTGAGATAAGATTAGAAGGATTGAGATGTTTTCAAATCTTTCTGTTAAGAATAGATTCGAAAACTTTAGGAAGAAGGGAGGTTAAAGAAATAGAATGATAGTTAGAGGGTTGAGAGAGGTCCCTCTTCTTTGGCACAGGTTGAATGATCGCACGTTTCCAAAAAGAAGGGAAGGTTGAAGTAGAAAGACAGAGACAAAATAGTTTACCAAGGCAGTGTGCAAGCTCGGAAACACAAGTTTTGAGAATCACAGGAGGAATACCGTCAGGACCAAACGCCTTCTTAGTGTTAAGCTCAGAGAGAGCATAAATGACGCATTTCGAAGAAATTACAATTTTCGGTATAAATGAGTTAGAGGGAGATGAAGGAATATGGACAGCTCCGAAGTCGTCTAAGACTGAATTAGAGGCAAAAATTTAAGCAAAGAGTTCAGCTTTAGAGGAAGGCAAAACGGCAGTTGTATCATCGGGATATACTAAAGGTGGGAAATAGGAAGAAGCAAAGTTAGAGTTGACAATTTTTACAAGATACCTAAAAGGGCGTGAAGAAGAAGAACTAGAAAGATTATTGCATTTTCTATGTAGAAATGAGTTTTTATTTTTGCGGAGAAGAGATTTTGCATGATTCCGGGATGAAAAATAAGTTGCATGATTTTCAGGATTTTGAAGGCGACGGTATTCCCTGAAGGCACCTTCCCTGTGGCGAATAGCGTGAGAACAAGCAGAGTTAAACCAAGGTTTGTTAGGCTTAGTAGGAGGGAAAGAATATGAAATGTACTCCTCCATGCTAAAGAGAATTACCTCAGTTATGCGCTCTGCATACTCCGAGGGATCCCTCCCACGGAAACAGTAATCATTCCATGGAAAATCAGAAATGTACGACCGCAAGTCAGACCAGTTAGTGGCACAAAAATGCCAGAAACGTCTCCTCGCCGAAGGTGGGGGCCGTTCTTGCTGAAGAATTGAAGAGACAAAACAAGATGCAGAGATAAGGTTATTGGATGAACCCTGAGGAATAAAGAGTTTAACAGAATAAGGAAAATTATAAGAAGATTGGAAAAGATCAAGTATGTTGTGTTTATCAAAAAGGCTAGCAGGGTTACGGGCATGGAGATGCACGAATTGATCATGGCTGTTCTGGATTGAAAAATGGTGGGCGGGTTCACCAAGTTGATCATGAGAACTAGATGAAACCATTGGCGGTGGTGAAGATTGAAATCACCTAAATTGATGATTTCGGAGAAAGAAGAAGATAGAATGTGTTCTATTTTGGAGTAAAGATATTCGAAGAATTTTTATAGTCGGAAAAATTAGGAGATAAATAGACAGAACAAATGAATTTAGTTGTAGAGTTGCAAGAAAGTTTAAGCCATAAAGTAGAGAATTCAGAAGACTCCAAATTAGAGACACGAGAATAGACAACATCATTGCGCACATATGCGCAACATCCACCTTTGAATGAAAATTGAGGATAAAGACAGCAGGAGGAAACAGTGTAGGTTTGTTGTCAGAGCACTCAGACAGCAGGGTTTAAGTTAGGAACAAGATATGATGTCTAGAAGAAGAGAGGTAGTGTTCGACAAAGTGGAAATTAGAAAAGAGACAGCGAATGTTGCAGAATTTAATGAAAAAAGAAGACCTTGCACCAGGGCAAGTCGACTTCAAGGTCTTGGTGGCACCAACCCCATCAGTGGAGGCCACAAACTCCCAAAGTTTTGATGGTGGAAGGGGTGGATGAAGGGATATGCTTGGAAGCTGCTCTTCCAAGATTCTCCGAAGCAGTTTTACGTTTCCCCATTGTCAACTCATTTTCTTTAAAAGGTAATGTATGTGTACGTGCTTGTAAATTTGTAGGATACATGTGAAGAAAGGGGAAGGTTGTTGGAGTATAGAGACTCCAATGTAAGTCAAGGGTACACTAGAAAGATGAAACGCGAAAAGGAACGAACCAAAGGGCAACGGAGTGAAACGGAATGGTCTGACCCACCCTATCAACCTGCAGGTTAAGATCAGTAGGGGATACTTTCATCGCTTCTGACGGCTCTACGTCCTTCTTCATTATTATAATAATAATAATAATAATAATAATAATAATAATAATATAATAATAATAATAATAATAATAATAATAATAATAATAATAATAATAATAATAATAATAATAATAATAATAATAATAATAATAATAATAATAATAATAATAATAATAATAATAATAATAATAATAATAATAATAATAATAATAATAATAATAATAATAATAATAATAATAATAATAATAATAATAATAATAATAATAATGATAATAATAATAATAAGCGAATTAATAATATAAATTTATAAATAAGAGAAACTTTTAATTATTAACGTTTCTTTATGAATATTTAAAAAGAATATTTAATGCTTCTTTTTGATTAAACAAATGTTTTTTAGTAAGTAATAATTATTGTAATTGCAATTAATTTGTTTGCATAACAAACATAAAGTTTTAAATGGCTAAATATCGATCATGTTCCAAATAGATGTTAAAGGAAAATAAAGTAGAAGGGTTTTTGAGTTCACAAGGTTAGTACTCTCAGTGCCCCCCTTAATTACTACAGTTTAAAAAAAAAAAAAAAAGTTGCTTTGAGATACAAGAAAATGGGTAAACATAATGCGAATCTTAATTTTGGTGCAAAGGTGAATCTTTTTTTTGCGGGCCTCATCTGCTTTAGAAAATTTAATGTTTCGAATAGAAAAAATCATCCGATTGTAAATTTTCTCAAGCTATTTTACTTTTACATGCTGTTTACATTTTTAATAGCTTCGTATTTCGTATATTTTTTCAATATCACTTTTCAACACTTTTTAACTAATGTGAAGCTGAGAAAAACATCAAACATCGTGATTAAAATCCTGAGAACTTCAAAAACAGTCTCGGAGTATGTTTTCTTAATTTGTTCTTTGATAATTCTTTTCCATTCCTATTTATTCTCTAAAGATTTTAAAAATTTGGCAAAGAAATTAGTTTTACGCTGCTCTCGTTTTACAAAATCAAATGAAAACCTTCTGCAGTCTATTCTTTACTTAGTCTTTGTTGGATTTCATATATACGTCCTTTTTTCAACCCTTATGTCTATACCTTGTAACTCAATCACAGGCATCTTTGCTTTTATTGTTTTTGGACAGTCAATTATCCAAGGAATAGGTTTCGTTTGTTTGTTTATTTGGTTACTGGGGTACACATCAAATATGTTTATGGATTTTATAAAACAAATCTCAATTTTAGGAAAGATTCAGAACTCTTATTTGAATCCTGAAATGAACTTGGATGAGTTTTTAATTAAGAAGAA
>SEYY01015468.1:170000-172500 GCA_009176605.1 Armadillidium nasatum | reverse complement strand
AAAAGACAAAAAGGTCTCTTCCCCAAGTGTGCAAACTGCATCCTCTGATAATTCAAATAGACAGATCGGAATACATAAATATAAATATAACGTCGTAGTAAACGCTTAATTTTGTAAAGAATAAGGATAAGGATAAGAAGATTGGAAAAGATCAAGTATGTTGTGTTTATCAAAAAGGCGATCAGGATTACGGGCATGGAGATGCACGAATTGATCATGGCTGTTCTGGATTGAAAATTGGTGGGCGAGTTCACCAAGTTGATCATGAGAACTAAATGAAACCATTGGCGGTGGTGAAGATTGAAATCACCTAAATTGATGATTTCGGAGAAAGAAGAAGATAGAATGTGTTCTATTTTGGAGTAAAGATATTCGAAGAATTTTTATAGTTGGAAAAATTAGGAGATAAATAGACAGAACAAATGAATTTAGTTGTAGAGTTGCAAGAAAGTTTAAGCCATAAAGTAGAGAATTCAGAAGACTCCAAA
Source organism: Armadillidium nasatum (assembly GCA_009176605.1). Classification (NCBI taxonomy): domain Eukaryota; kingdom Metazoa; phylum Arthropoda; class Malacostraca; order Isopoda; family Armadillidiidae; genus Armadillidium; species Armadillidium nasatum. The sequence goes on along the minus strand of SEYY01015468.1, from coordinate 172,012 downwards.
TTAGAGACACGAGAATAGACAACATCATTGCGCACATATGCGCAGCATCCACCATTGACTGAAAATTGAGGATAAGGACAGCAGGAGGAAACAGTGTAGGTTTGTTGTCAGAGCACTCAGACAGCAGGGTTTCAGTTAGGAACAAGAGATGATGTCTAGAAGAAGAGAGGTGGTGTTCGACAAAGTGGAAATTAGAAAAGAGACAGCGAATGTTGCAGAATTTAATGAAAAAAGAAGACCGTGCACCAGGGCAAGTCGACTTCAAGGTCTTGGTGGCACCAACCCCATCAGTGGAGGCCACAAACTCCCAAAGTTTTGATGGTGGAAGGGGTGGATGAAGGGATATGCTTGGAAACTGCTCTTCCAAGCTTCTCCGAAGCAGTTTTACGTTTCACCATTGTCAACTCATTTTCTTTAAAAATGTATACGTGCTTGTAAATTTGTAGGATACATGTGAAGAAAGGGGAAGGTTGTTGGAGTATAGAGACTCCAATGTAAGTCAAGGGTACACTAGAAAGATGAAACGCGAAAAGGAACGAACCAAAGGTCAACGGAGTGAAACGGAATGGTCTGACCCATCCTATCACCCCGCAGGTTAAGATCAGTAGGGGATACTTTTATCGCTTCTGACGGCTCTACGTCCTTCTTCATTATTATATGTAATAATAATAATAATAATAATAATAATAATAATAATAATAATAATAATAATAATAATAATAATAATAATAATAATAATAATAATAATAATAATAATAATAATAATAATAATAATAATAATAATAATAATAATAATAATAATAATAATAATAATAATAATAATAATAATAATAATAATAATAATAATAATAATAATAATAATAAAAAAAAAAAAAAAAAAAAAAATAAATAAATAATAATAATAATAATAATAATAATAATAATAATAATAATAATAATAATAATAATAATAATAATAATAGTAATAATGATAAAAATAATAAGCAAATTAATAAAATAAATTTATAAATAAGAGAAACTTTTAATTATTAACGTTTCTTTATGAATATTTAAAAAGAATATTTAATGCTTCTTTTTGATTAAACAAATGTTCTTTCGTAAGTAATAATTATTGTAATTGCAATTAATTTGTTTGCATAACAAACACAAAGTTTTAAATGGCTAAATATCGATCATGTTCCAAATAGATGTTAAAGGAAAATAAAGTAGAAAGGTTTTTGAGTTCACAAGGTTAGTATTCTCAGTGTTCACCTTAATTACTACAGTTTAAAAAAAAAAAAAAAGTTGCTTTGAGATACAAGAAAATGGGTAAACATAATGCGAATCTTAATTTTGGTGCAAAGGTGAATCTTTTTTTTGCGGGCCTCATCTGCTTTAGAAAATTTAATGTTTCGAATAGAAAAAATCATCCGATTGTAAATTTTCTCAAGCTATTTTACTTTTACATGCTGTTTACATTTTTAATAGCTTCGTATTTCGTATATTTTTTCAATATCACTTTTCAACACTTTTTAACTAATGTGAAGCTGAGAAAAACATCAAACATCGTGATTAAAATCCTGAGAACTTCAAAAACAGTCTCGGAGTATGTTTTCTTAATTTGTTCTTTGATAATTCTTTTCCATTCCTTTTTATTCTCTAAAGATTTTGAAAATTTGGCAAAGAAATTAGTTTTGCGCTGCTCTCGTTTTACAAAATCAAATGAAAACCTTCTGCAGTCTATTCTTTACTTAGTCTTTGTTGGATTTCATATATACTTCATTTTTTCAACCCTTATGTCTATACCTTGTAACTCAATCACAGGCATCTTTGCTTTTATTGTTTTTGGACAGTCAATTATCCAAGGAACAGGTTTCCTTTGTTTGTTTATTTGGTTACTTGGGTACACATCAAATATGTTTATGGATTTTATAAAACAAATCTCAATTTTAGAAAAGATTCAGAACTCTTATTTGAATCCTGAAATGAACTTGGATGAGTTTTTAATTAAGAAGAAAGAAAAAGCTATAAAA
>SEYY01015468.1:150000-165000 GCA_009176605.1 Armadillidium nasatum | reverse complement strand
TCCTATCACTCTTGCTAATTTTCATTCAGCTCGGAATCGTTGCAGGGATGTTCTTCGACGGACTAAGCGTACTTTCATAAAAAGGAAGTGCGCTGACCTCCATGGCTCTTCTACTGATAAAAATTTCTGGCCTCTAGTCAAAAATATCTCTAACAACTTCTGTAAATCTGCCTTTCCTCCTCTTATTCGCTCTGATGGTTCTGTAGCTGAAAAGGCTAATCTCTTCGGCCTCCTTTTTTCATCTAATTCCACCCTGCTCGATTCTGACATCCCTCCTCCTACTCCTTCTCCTCTCAGGTGTCCCATGTCTCTACCTATAATTACTTATGATCGGGTGCATGGGATCCTGAAATCTATGAACGTCAGGAAGGCAAGTGGCCCGGATGGCATTCCCCCTCGTGTTCTGAGGGAGTGTGCTTCCGAGTTAGCGCCTGTCCTCGTTCAGCTCTACTCTCTATGCCTTAATACTAATACTTTTCCTCTATGCTGGAAGCGTGCATTTGTTCAGCCCATCCCGAAAAAAGGCAGTCGCTCTGATCCTTCTAACTATCGACCTATAGCTCTCACTTGTGTTCTATCTAAAATTTTTGAAACTCTCCTCAACTCTCATTTCCTTGATCATTTGGAGTCTCATTCTCTTCTCTCAGATCACCAGTATGGCTTTCGTCGCTCGAGGTCAACTGGTGACATACTTTCCTATCTTACTGATCTATGGTCTTCTGCCCTTAGGGATTTCGAGGAGTCTTGTGTGGTGGCGCTTGACATATCCAAGGCTTTTGACCGGGTATGGCATGTGTCGCTGCTCTCCAAGCTCCCTTCCTTTGGGTTTCCTCCTTCCCCTTGCTTACTCTTGTCTAGTTTTCTCTCAGATCGCTCCATCTCTGCAATTGTTGATGGAGCGACCTCTTCCTCTTTTCTTGTCAACTGTGGTGTTCCTCAGGGTTCTGTTATATCTCCAACCTTATTCCTACTTTTCATTAACGATCTTCTCAACTGCACTTCTAACTCTGTTCACTCTTATGCTGACGACTCAACTCTACATTCTTCTACTCATTTCAAATCTGCTCCCTCTTTTGCTTCTAGAGTTGCTTCTCGTCTTCAACTTTCCGATTCTATTCTTGCCAATCTGGATGGAATTTCCCGGTGGGGTCATAGCAACCTTGTGAAGTTCAACTCTTTAAAAACTCAACTTCTGCACATCTCCTTCTCAGAAACACAACCTAACTTTCCTATCCTCTTCGACGGCTCTCCCGTCTCACCTGTAAATAACATTAACATTCTTGGTCTAAACATAAACAACAAACTGTCTTGGAAACCTCATATCACAATGGTTGCTAAATCGGCCTCTAGGAAGCTGGGAATTCTGTTCAGATTGCGAGAATTTTTTTCTTCTGAACAGTTACTCCAAATATATGAAGGTCTTATCCGCCCTTGTATGGAGTACTGTTCTCACATCTGGGGAGGCTCCGGCTCCTCCTCTCTTCTGGATAGGGTTGAGTCTAAAGCTAAAAGATTTATAAACTGTCCCCTACTTTCAAACTCTCTTGACCCCCTATCTCTGCGACGTGACGTTGGTGAACTATCTCTTTTCTATAGGTACTACAATGGCAGGTGCTCGAGGGAATTGACCTCTCGCATTCCTCCACCGTTGCGTCGTCCTCGCTGCACTAGGGGTGCCCTGCTTTCGCACCAATTTTGTGTGGAAGTGGGAAACCCCAGGCTAGCTCGTTGTGGTGCCTCCTTCTTTCCAGCCACCTCTATTCTGTGGAACTCTTTACCATCATCTATTTTTCCTCTTGCATTTAATCTTCCACTCTTCAAGGCTTCCGTCTGTGCCCACCTGAGGGATGTGCGTTAGATATGTTTAGAGTGAGCTTTCTTCCTCTGTGTGTGCCCCCCCCATGAAAAGGGCTCTGCCCGTGAGTGGTGGCGTTTCTGTAATATATATATATATATATATATATATATATATATATATATATATATATATATATATATATATATATATATATATATATATATATATATATATATATATATATATATATATTATTATTTAGAAAATATTGATTTTAATTTAGTTCATTTGTGTAAATATTCTATATAAATACTATATATATTTTTTTTTAAAGATACCCTTATAATATTTATAACATTAAAATAAAAACTCCAAAGAAGGATCCAAAGTAAAAAAAAAAAAAAAAAAAAAGTACATATTGAATAAGAGTCGAAGTCCCAAAACACGTGAGTGCTTATATATGTTATATACTAACACCAATAAAAATCATTTGGCTCCGAATGACAGACCCAGAAACTGTTTTACAAAGTAACAACAAATTCTCTACTAAAAATTTAGAATTTACAATAAATATTTTGCAATTTATGTAAAAATTGTAAAAATTTCGTAAATGAAGATATTTTCAATTAAAAAATTTATTTGCTTTAGAATATTGCTGTTGCAACTGGGACTATTCGACCTCAAATGACGAGCCTCCAATGCTAATTTGAACTACTTTAAGAATTAACTGGTATTTACATACCGTACATTTCCATCCTTTATTGAAATTTTTACGTTAGTTGTTGTGCCTTGTTAGTAATAACATTTATAGATGAATTATTAACATTAATGTAATTGCTAATGTATTTATATACATATATATATATATATATATATATATATATATATATATATATATATATATATATATATATATATATATATATATATATATATATATATATATATATATATATATGTGTATGTGTGTATATATTTCTCTTTAATTTTTTTATTAAGTTTTCTTTTAATTCCTGAAATAAATTTATGATTAAAGAGAGACTTTTATATTTGTAACTTACTTATTCTGGGAAATTAATTACTGTATATTAATTTTGGAAAAGAAAATTAAACTTTTATGTTTTCTTAATATGTTATTCTGTAACTGTTTTATTTGTTTTTATTAAACTTTTTAGTACAGTATTACCAGTAGATTCCTTTGAATTTTTCACCATTATTCAGCTTGCAAGTGCTTTTATTTCAGCTGTATGCTTATATATATATATATATATATATATATATATATATATATATATATATATATATATATATATATATATATATATATATATATATATATATATATATATATATATATATATATATATATATATCAGTTGAGGACCTAGAATCAGAAAGAAAGGGAAACATTTTAATATTCTAGCGTTTCTAACCGAAATCAAACTGGCAATCTGAGAAAAGGCTCGAAGATTTAAGATATTTCTAACTCTTCTTGTAAATAATATATTTAAAAACTTGGGATTGAACAGGATTAAAGAATTAGTACGACAACTACTGGGTTGAGAGGGTTACTACACACTAGTACCTGCAAAATAAGCAGATTTTCAGCAATAATAAAAGGTTAAATTGAAAGTCAGAGACGAAAGAGTTTACAAATCAGGATGCAAACTCAGAAGAACAAGTTTTGAGGATTACAGGAAATATACCTTATTTTTGCTCCGAGAGAGCAAAAATAATACATTTGGAAATAATCATAATGTTAAACATGAAGATAAAATTGGAAAGAGAAAAAGTGGAAAAAAAGGTAGTAGTTCCGAAAAAGTCAAGAGTGAAAGCAGAGGTATATAAAGCTAAACTCTTCTGAGAGAAAAGTTTGGCTTTAGAAGAAGATAAGACAGAAGTATTTCTGTAGGAAGAAAAAAAAGACATGACAAAGTAGAAGAAGAAATAAAGTTAGAGTTGATAATTTTCCTAAATGTAGTAATACTAAGAAGAACAGGAATGAGAAAGACCTTGACATTTTCAATGGAGGAAAATATTTTTGAACCTTGAAGAAATTTGCGCGATTTCAGGATGAAATATAAGAAACATGAACTTGTGAAGTTTGAAAATGATGGCTATTCCTTAAATGGTACGAAAGACTAGTAATTAAAAGACATATTAGTTTTAGCTGAGGAGAAAAATAAATGGAATGAACACCTCCTAACCAAGGTAGTCACTGATTACGTCATTTTCAAGGAATCTCTCCCATCGAAGTACTAATCATTTGTGGGAAATCAAAAAAACTTGAATACGAGTCCGATTGGTCAGTGGCAGGAAAAAGACAAAAGGTCTCTTCGCCAAGTTTGCAAACTGCATCCTCGGAAAATTCAAATAGACCGATCGGAATACATAAATATAAAAAAGGTGAAGAACGAAATGTTTAATTTTGTTACGGGAAAGACGAAAAAAGGAAAAAACTTATCTAAATTCTCAGGTTGACCTCCAATACGAGAAAAGATACGGGTTGGAAATTATAACATCTGCTCTTAGTATATATGATATATATATATATATATATATATATATATATATATATATATATATATATATATATATATATATATATATATATATATATATATATATATATATATATATATATATATATATATATATATATATATATATATATATATATATATATATATATATATATATATATATATATATATATATATATATATATATATATATATATATATATATATATATATATATATATATATATATATATATATATATATATATATATATATATATATATATATATATATATATATATATATATATATATATATATATATATATATATATATATATATATATATATATATATATATATATATATATATATATATATATATATATATATATATATATATATATATATATATATATATATATATATATATATATATATATATATATATATATATATATATATATATATATATATATATATATATATATATATATATATATTGTTTTGAATCTTTTCAAATTTTTTTCCTTAATTGCATTTCATTGTTTAATTTGAACACTTCATTTTTTTTAAATCATCACTTTTAATTAATTTGGTTAACAATGAAAATAAAAATATTTAATAAAATAATATTTTTGAAAATTGATGTTTCAGCACACAAATCACGTTCACTTTCTCTCTCTCTCTCTCTCTCTCTATATATATATATATATATATATATATATATATATATATATATATATATATATATATATATATATATATATATATATATATATATATATATATATATATATATATATATATATATATATATATATAATTTTGATAAAATATAAGGATTTTTCTGGCTTTATTTGGGAAATGACGTAAATAATAATTTACATTACTAAAGAAATGAGAAAACAACAATAACAAATACATAAATGTCAACTGACATCTTTAAGATTGTCAGACATCATTTTCGCTCTAAAAATAGTAAGACTCCTTACCCAGTTTGCCATGCTTTCTTTGTGTATTTGTCCTAAGACAAGTGTATTGCTTTAAATAATAATAATAATAATAATAATAATAATAATAATAATAATAACAATAATAATAATAATAAAAAATCTGCCGACTGTTCTACAATCAATGCAAATGCAAGCAGAAAAATAAATAATGCAATGATAAATTGCAGAAAAAAAGATTCTGCCATTTTGGTGACGTCTTTGCTTGTGACTTTTGAGTCAATTTGTTCTTCATACAATTGATTCATTGTAGTAATTCTTAATTCCAGACGCAAACGTACTCTTCCTTTAGCACCTAAATTTGGATTTTATAAAATTTATATTATTTTTTTACTATTTACAACTAATTTTGGTTTTCTAAGATATATAAATAATTATTTGCGTCATTTCCTAAATAAATACTGAAATTTTTTGACACTTTAGCAAAATTTCCCCTTCTTCTAACTCAAAAGCTATATTATATATATATATATATATATATATATATATATATATATATATATATATATATATATATATATATATATATATATATATATATATATATATATATATATATATATATATATATATATATATATATATATATATATATATATATATATATATATATATATATATATATATATATATATATATATATATATATATATATATATATATATATATATATATATATATATATATATATATATATATATATATATATATATATATATATATATATATATATATATATATATATATATATATATATATATATATATATATATATATATATATATATATATATATATATATATATATATGAATCAATTTCTTCATGCAAGATACAGAATTAATTAGCCATTAATAAGGAGAAATTCTTAAAATTCTTTTTTTGAAAATTTGCATTTCTGAGAACAAAAATTAAGAATTTTTTTTCCTCTGTTGAATGTTAAGAACACCTTGTAAATGTAAGCATAATTGGAGATACTTTATATAATTCGGTTGAGTGACTTAAGACTTATAACCCAGTATTCTTATTTATATTAACTAAAATAACTTTGAAACTTTCATTTAAGATTTCAAAAAAGAATTATTTCATATTTAGGGAATAAAAAATAAAATAATTCCTGTAAATCACAACTTACAGGAATAGTGCCATTGTCCATATCATTTCTCATAGAAATTTGTTCGGTTTCAACGTCTTAGGTGAGAAAATTGATATGAATGAAAATCTTTTCATGAGTCACATCACTCTCAAATTTATTTTTGTTCATAAATAACGTTGTTACGATTATCTCCAAAATAAAAATACATATAATAACATATAATTAATTGCATTTTTATTATGTTATTTGTTTCAAATTTTTTATTTATTTTAAGTTTTCTTACGTAGTAATTGTTTTATGATATGAAATAAAAATTTTTACAAATAAAAAATAAAAAGAAATCATGTAAAAAATACCTCATGTTTATGAATGAATAATTTATGCAGCCATAGCTGCAATTACTATAATTATTAATTATGTAATTATTTTTTATTTATATAAATAATAAAAGTTTTGATGCACATATATATATATATATATATATATATATATATATATATATATATATATATATATATATATATATATATATATATATATATATATATATATATATATATATATATATATATATATATATAGTAGTGAGGGTCCCACTATCACAGACGCCCGGTTTTCAAACCGGACAAACGGACCTGAAAAACGCACATGCGTTTTTTTCATGCTCCTTCCTGAGGCCTTTTTTGGGGGGAGTTTTGCCCTCACCTTGGGGGGATTCGCCCCTCTTTCGGGTTTTTTTTGCCCCCACTTGGGGTTTTGACCACTCTTTGAGGAGTTTTGACCCCTCTTCATGTTTTGGCCCCTCTTTTTTTTTTTCCCTAATTTCACCAATTTTTCACCAATTTTCACCAATTTTCACCAAATTTCACCAATTTTCATCATTTCTTCTACCTTTATGCCACGATGTCAGGGTGCAGTTCGGAGTCCAGTCGGCTTTTTACCTGGACAAACGATTTTACAATTTTTCATGTTCGATATATCGAACGATATATCGAACGAAATATCGACCGATTAATCGGACAATATACCGATCGATTAATCGAAACTGATTTGTCATATGAGTGACGTCATCACAGAACATATATCCAAATTTTTTCTAAGTCATACATTTTCAAACTCCAGAAAAAAAATTTCAATTTCTAAGAGCCCGAGCTGGGATTGAACCCGAGACCTTTATGGTTGATGATAAGGTACTTAAGTCAACGCGCTACAGAGGCAATAGGAACGAACGAATGATTTCATCTTTTACAATAATAACTTTCTTATCTCTGACCACATTTGCCCTTTTTAATCTTGATAAGGTTTTTCGAGCATGCTTATTACATATACAACGAAAGAAAAAAGAAAACGAAGTAATTTTTGGTGAAACTAAAAAAAAAAAATAAATAAAAAAAAAAATAAAAATAAAAAAAAAATTAAAAAAAAAAATTAAAAAAAAAAAAAAAATTAAAAAAAAAAATTAAATAAAAAAAAAATAATTAAAAAAAAAAAATTAAAAAAAAAAATAATTAAAAAAAAAAATTAAAATAATTAAAAATACATTAAAATAAATAAAAAAAATACATTAAAAACATTAAAAGCATTAAAAACATTAAAAACATTAAAAACATGGAGAGCAACAGAGGATAAGGGAGGGGTGCATAACCCCTCCGCCCCACCTTTGCTCTCCATGTTTTCCACGTTTTCGTTGTTTTCGTAACAATATTATTACATTTTAATGAACAATTTTAAAAATATTAAACTTATTTTAATATATTTCTTTTACTTTTAAGTCAAAAAGCATAATTTTTGTACTGTGAAACATAAAGATCACGTAAAGCACACACACACACACACACACACACACATATATATATATATATATATATATATATATATATATATATATATATATATATATATATATATATATATATATATATATATATATATATATATATATATATATATATATAAATATAAAAAATAAAATTACGAAACATTTTTTTTATCTTTATTTTTTATTTTTATAAATATTTACAGAGTATTTATATATATATATATATATATATATATATATATATATATATATATATATATATATATATATATATATATATATAATATATTATATATATATATATATATATATATATATATAAAGGAAAACATTATTTATCATATTTCCACATTATTCAAGAGTATGAAGTCATTTAAAAACAGGTTTTTAACATTAAATACACTTATAATTTTTTCAAAGGGCTTATTATTAAAAAACTTCGAAAGAAAATATACAGCGTAAAGACCACAAAGCCTTGACCTTCGTGGTTGTACAGCGAAAGGTAGTGTCTTGATATTTCGAACATTATTATTTTTAAAAAAGCTAGTTACATAATATTCTTCTAGTATAAAATCTAGCTTTAATGAGTCAAGAAAATAAATTTCATTATTTTTATTTTTAAAAATAGAAATCCAGTGTCCGTTGCTCATACTTCTTGGTGACGTGTTAAAAATGAGAGCGGTTCCCGAACTCATTTTTACTGATGGGAGCTCATCACAGGCAAATATGCCAATGAATTTCTTCTGATTCTTAAATACAAATTGAAGTTCTTCTTCATCCATCTTTTATTTAATAATTCAAGATAATGTTTCGTACTCTGTCAACCTCAACAATCTGTGGATGTTCTAGGTACACAATAACAGATATAGATGTAGTCAGAGCTTTACCAAATGTTAAGGTCAGTCCTAAGGTTCCTTTCCTTACAATATTGAGATGATAACTGTTAGAAGCAGAAAGATCTGGTGTAAGGTCGTAAGCATACAAGTTACTATTTTCGACATATGAATTCAAATCGATGCCTGTACCGTTATCGTTACAGGATACAGTGTTTGAAATTAATTCGTAAAATGGGCGCGAACACTGAGAATGTTCACCGTTGTACAACATTTCATAGTCTCTTCCATAAGGCCGTCCGTTTACATGTAAACTGATGGCTCTAAGTTCGAAATGTGTGAACTTAAAAGGAGATTTCTTATATTGGCCAGAGTATGCCTCATGTTCCACAATTCCTATAATAACTTTCTGTGGAAGACTACCGTTGACTATATTTGGAATACTTATATTTGATAATCCTTGTGTGAAATTAAATATTTTCGTTTCAATTCTTTTTATAGGGTATTTTGCTGTAGATTGAATAAGAGAATTTTCTATTTCTAAATGTTTCTGAGGGGCCAATTTCACTTTTCTTACGTATAAATAAGCATCCAAAATCTGAAATACAGGTTTCGGTGGTTCTGTTGTCGCGTTAGATGCACTTAATATACCAAGTGCGAATGCGGCTTTAGATCTTGTAAGTCTTATCCTTATGTCTACGTTGGGTAATATAAGCCTTTCTTGGGAGAATATGTCCCCATTGATTCTTCCATAATATTCATAGACATTGTATCTGTTTTTAGCACATTTAAGTTGATGATTTTCAGCATCTTTAAAACTATAAAATCCACAAGATTGGAGATGGGACTGTTTTGCATCATCTGAATAATTCAGTAAATGTTCTATATAACTTCTGTATGGATAACTTGCAGATGAGGCTCCTAGAGACGTTTCATTTAAAAATACCTCAATTTGGTTAAAGCAGGTATATAGAAAATTTGTTTCAGGGTAAATGAGATGTTGATCTGCTCCAGGTAAGTCTGAACCACCTTCGGCATTTACTAACTTTACTTTTAAATATAAAAATACATTTGAAGGGTCGAGATACTGATCTGAAGTTCCAGGCACATTAAATTCTAAAGGTACATCAGTGTTCGTAATAGAGTGTACAGGATTAATACTGATAAAGTTGTTCTCCTCTACGCTAGTCTGCGTAGGGTTTACAGAGAACAGATCTAACTCTGTTTTACAACAGTCTGGACTTGAGGGATGAAGGAAGTGCATCCTGCTTCTGTGAGAACTAAACGAATAATGACGTATGATATTACGAAACATATATATATATATATATATATATATATATATATATATATATATATATATATATATATATATATATATATATATATATATATATATATATATATATATATATATATATATATAAACATTTTTTTTTCATTGAAAAGGTAAAAGATACACGAAAAATTTTTCTTTCTTTATTATCTTTCATTTGTTATCTTATATATATATATATATATATATATATATATATATATATATATATATATATATATATATATATATATATATATATATATATATATATATATATATATATATTTAATTATGGATAAACATTAATCTAAAGTGCAAACACATCGTTTTCTTTTTTCTTTATTATTTTCTTTTTCTTCTTCATCTTTCCTTTTATCATCTTCCTACCAACTCCAGTTCCAGTCATCTTACGGCGTATTTTCCGTTTAACATCGTCTAGCATTTCATCAGAAACATCAGCTATGCGCCGTTTTACGGCTGTACGAGGATTTGCTCCTTCCATAACGTCACGAAGAGTATTTACACCGGTCTTTAACATTTTTTTAGCCACGTACTTGCTCCCTGTTTTAAGTAGGGGTAAAGCCCCACGCATTAACTTGGCAAAAAAGCCACCAAGACCGTATCCTCTCTGCATTTTATATCCCCTAAATACTCTTTCTCCTTCCATTTTATTATTATTTATTACTATTATTGTTATTATTGTTATTGTTATTATTGTTATTATTATTATTTATCGTAGCTTCTTTCTGATATGGACTTTACACAATGCAGTACCGTCAGTGAATGGAAATGGTTCACCTTCAACATCCCTTATATAAATACGTACAGAGTTCAGATACGATTTACTTAATGGTAAATAATGTACTGTGGGAAAGGTGATGACTTTCCCTCCTGGAGGGATATGAATCACTCTCAGAAGTGGGGATTTTGTATTCCCCACATACTGATGATCGACAATATCTGAATATACATAAGCCATTCCTGGATCCTTAAATAAATCTGAAGATTTACATATGAGTTGTATAGAGCCTTTACCACCGGATTTTACATCATCGCGTTCTAGATATTCTTTTACACTGGGAGTATACACCGATAAAGAATATAATGTAGGACGTATTATTGAATCATCTCCTTTTATATCATCAAATGCTACGTCAGGTACAAAAATACACTTCTTCATCCATGGCGCTTTATGAAAACTAAACAAACTTTTTTCTTTCAGATTAGTTTCCAGAACCGAATTTAAAGTTACGAATACGTATTCCGTATTAGGAATTTTTTTGACTTGAAAAAATAAGTCATTACAAATTTGACTTGATAAAAATTCACGGTTAAAATACCCAAACAGTTCATTAAGAGAATCATATTTTCCTCTTTTTACTGTAAACTCTTCCCAATAAAAAGCATCTTTTCCGCGCTTTACAATATCCATTCCCTTATCAACTTCTATTTTCAACCCATTTTTAATAAATTTAACGTTTCTAAAAATTACAAAGGCAGATTGTCGAGATGTTACATTTTCTACGTCTACGTCTAAAATCACTTCACATAGTCCTATCTCATACATTTCTCTATCGAGCTGTATAGGAAATATTAATTCTGTAGTAAAGTCTGAAACTTTATTATCGTGATATAAGTCCATAGATGCCGAAGACGGCAGAGTTAGGTAGAAATGGTCTTCACTCTCCATGATCACGAATTAGAATGATTAATATTTTTTTAACTCTGAGGCTTTTATATAACTATTAAATTTGTCAGGGTATCCTTGCCATTTTATGAGATACATTTTATTTCTACCTTTGCCCCTGGTCCCAATCACCTTTTCTATTTTATAAGCCTGGTTTGGATCAAATCGTATTTTTTGTACCTCCTGTTTATAAAATCCTCCCTTTACTGATTCTCCACTTAAATCTTTAAGATAGTATAATTTTAAACCATCACGAGGAAATTCTTTTATGATTTCTACTTGAAACACTTCCTGAGACCAGTTTGCTGTATATCCTTTCTTAAACTTGTCTGCTGATCTTGATACACGCACATAATCTCCCACTTTAATACCTGTTTTATCTTTTATTTCAATCTCGTTATTGTTTATTTCTGGTCTTGTTGATATCATTTCAAGAGGAGTTTTCTTAATTCCACGGTGAAATGAATGGTTATAAGAATATGCCAAGTCATTTAAAATGTCAATGTATTTAAATGTATTCATTTTTGTGAAATATCTATGCATTCTTTCCTTGATAGTTCGTTGTACACGTTCAACTATTGCAGCTTTATTCACTGAAAATGTATTATAATACCCTATGTCATATTTTTCTACAATAGCTTGGAATTCTTTACCCGAAAACTCTGTCCCTTTATCCGTCCACATATAAACAGGGTATCTGTCATCTTCACTAATTATCTCTCTCACTGCTTTAGCTACAGTAGGCCCTTTTTTATCTTTTAATGGCTTTAGCCATAAATACCTTGAATATACATCAATGACAAATAAAATATAACGATACCCGTCATTATATGAACTATACTTAATCATATCTGTTAAGTCTAACTGCCAAGTATGGTCTGTTTCATAAACTTCAGTTTTACGGCTCTTAAACTTTTTACGGGCAGGCTTATGCAGAGTATAAGCATCTTCCCCAGCTAGGTATTCTTTCAAGTCTTTCTTATTTACTTGAGGGAATTGAGAGGCAAAGCTAGTAAAACCTCCAAAACTGTGGGGATGCTTTACATCAAAGTAATATTTCTCTACCACCTCCTTCGGTTCCATCACAAACAATAATGTCTACACATATGAACAACTAAATTTATATATTATTCAGGTTAAGAAAATAAAGATCATGTATAAAACATTTATTTTAAATCACATGTACAAATATATATATATATATATATATATATATATATATATATATATATATATATATATATATATATATATATATATATATATATATATATATATATATATATATATATATATATATATATATATATATATATATATATATATATATATATATATATAATATATATATATATATATATATATATATATATATATATATATATATATATATATATATATATATATATATATATATATATAACACAGAATACATTTAACTACATTTTTATCCATCCGCGTAGTGACTCTGCTTTTTTTCTCAAGTTTTTGGCTGAAGGGTAGGGGGTGCGGGCGATTTTACTTTTTGATCTCAATGACGCAAAAGAGCTTGAAGGTGATGATATGCTAGGACGGGGATTATAGGAAATATTTTCCAAGTCAGACAATCTTTGTTTATTCTGTATTAGGCTTTTCGGGAAATTAATCGTCTGAAGTTCTTGTTTAATCTTCACCCATCCTTTTATAGGTGGTTTCTTCCATTCACGGGTGAGATCTGATATTAGATCGACGATATTTGAACCTTCAACTGTTTCATCGTCGATAATAATTTGTCCTGATTCATCCCATAAAAGCTGGTCTTTTAAAATATTGTATAGAACGATCCCTTTATTTCTAATTCTAGCAGGAAGAGTTTGCTCTAATATGTACCGAAACTTATTCTCTTCTACTTGTTCAGTATTAGGTGCTGACGGGTCTGGTATAGATTTCTCACTTGAGTTATTTAGTATTGAATGATTATACAGATCCTTAAAATCCACTAACGATTGTATTGCATTTTGATACAAACTACTTTTTTCATATACATTCAAATTTGAGTTTAGTATTTGAGTTAACTCTCTTTCATATTTATTTAATTTTTCGATTCTTGGATCGTATAGACTGTACGGCTGTTGTTGTTGTTGTTGTTGTTGTTGTTGATGTATCTGTTGTTGTTGATGATGTTGTTGCTGTTGTTCATGGTGATGTCCATCCGTTGTATATTTCATTTTCTCATATTCTGTAAATGGCATGACGACAACTTTTTTCATTACTGAGATACTAACTTAGATAATAAAGGTCCGATAACTGAGAAAAGTAGAGGTAAAAACACCCCTGTGCCTTTTAATAGTAGCTTCTTTTTATGTTTTATATTTTTTACTTTACGAGCTAGTCTTTTGATGATGCTTCTATGACGACGTAACTTAACTTTCTGCGGCTTGTCCAATGGTATGTTTCCTTTTATTAGGTTTAAACACACCTCACATATACATTTTGTTAGTTTTTCGTCTTCCATAATTAATGCCTTTTTACTTTTAAGGTCTAATTTTTCAAATTCCATCATTTTATCCAAATATTTTTTCACCAGTTTACTCATTGTTCGTCAATGTATACAGTTTCTATTTCAGTAGGCAAAATATTGGTACGTAGAAGTACTCTATACTTGTTCTTAGGATGAAGATCACACAATAAATAACCATGAGGTCTTGATGTTATCTCTTTATATATTTTTAGAAATTCTTTGCGTTTCAATGGAAACATCTGGGCGGCAAGAATATTTATCTGACTCATATCTCTTCTTTGTCCAAATAAGAATAAGTATTGTGTGTTTAACGAAACATCTCTCATATAACGATTTTTATGGAAGATATTTTGAGTTATAAAAAACACTGAAATATTCATGTGATGAGAATAAACCGTAAATGTCTCTGCTATTTCT